>LKNJ01007298.1:0-13291 GCA_002120245.1 Maccullochella peelii
ATCCAGCTGCCAGTAAGTTACTGTAAAATCTACAGCAACCTTTTTACAGTGTAAGTTAACCTTCCAATTCCCTGCCACCCAACCCCTTCAACCCAAGTAATATCTCAGTACATCTGTAGTCATCATTGTCCTAACAAGGTGGTCCAGGCTTCTTCAAGTCTGTCCAGTATTTCACCAACTCTTCTGAAGACCCAAGAATGTAGGTGATGACCTGGGAGTATTCACAGCGATTATATCTTGTGTTATAGGCCTTGAACTGGGAGGGATTTGGCGGTGATGTGGGCGCAAGTCCCAGTTTTTTCATGCACATTCCAATATAAGCATCCTCTATATTAAAGGGTTTGAGTGATTTTGAGACCTCCACAAATTTCTCTGGAAGATCATTGGAGAAGACATATCCCATGCCCAGAGTGTAGGTCGGGTATGTGGCATCTGGGTACATCTCCTCAGGGACGTACCACTTGGACTTCTTTGAACGCAAGACCGGCCTGTTCCACATGAGCATCCCTGTCAGGTAGTTCAACTTGGGGATGTCTGGCTTCTGTAGCATGATCACTAAATTGTCAATGTTCAGGAACATGTCCGAGTCAACCTTCATGGCATATGCTGCTGTACGGCAGTGTGTGGCCAGCCAGTCCATGATCACCATGGTTTTGATGGTCAGATTGAGGTAAGTATCCATGAAGTCACTCTGGATCAGGTCATGGTGCTGCAGATTCTCCTGGTTAACTTTCTCCTGCAGCTGCTCTACATCAGCTCCTCCAGAGAAGCCCAGCATGAACAGAGTAAGCACCACCTCACCCTGAACCAGGCTGTATTTGCCCCATGTCTGCCGGATGGCATCCCGAGCTGCCACATTATTTGGTGCCACTGGAACCATCAGGACCAGGAAAGGAGTCTTGGTCTTGCATGCCTCTGTGTTATCCATAACAAAGTGGTAGTTGCGTGGGTAGGCTTGGTGGTACTGAGTACGTGTAGGTGGTTGGATTTCACTTTTAACTCTGTGTTTTGGATGGATACGATAAGGAGGAGGCAGATTAACCCAATTGGTCTGATTGTAAAACCTCTGATAGTGCTCATGGAGTGGAAAGCTCTCCCACCATGACAGAGAGCTGTCGGACAGAGAATAACACAAGACGAAGAGCCCTATACAAAACAGGACCAGGAACTGGAACCAGTACTGAAAACAAGGCTTCTTCTGATGAAACAGGCTCTCGACAAGTTGTCTAAAAGGACAAGAAAAGCAAAGTTAAAACTGGTGAGAATGTATTGGGGGAAGTAAACAGGAAGTAGAATGTTGCAATGGAGTCAGTGAGTTAGTAGTGGACTACAACCGTGTTTTTAGCCTATATTTCTTTACATTTTGGCAAATTGGCACCATTAGGAGGATGCCGAATTAGCTATTAACAGCAGGTAAGCAGGTCAAACTACAATAATTAACTTCCCTTTGTTTTTTATGACCAGCATGCACCTGTCTCTTTCACCTCAAACAGTATCTGCCTCATCTCTGTCCCTCCACCTCACAGTTTGAAAACTTCTGCTCTAAAGAAACAATTTAGGAATCAAATAAATCCCTAAAAGTGGAAAAAAACAACTCATACTTACAGCAAGGATTAGGAGTAACTTTAAATATTACCTCTCAAGTGACAGCTGACCAAAAGACTAGCGCCTGACATCAGGTGTGCTAAAATATATTATTCTGCAAAAGCCTGTATGATTTTTTTTAAGATTAATTTATTTGTTTGAGATTGTTAATATCTCCAGCAGCAATTAACATGTGAAGTAAAATAAGTTACAGCACATTGGTTGAAATTTAAAACAGAACAACAAACTGGAGTGAGGAGGAAAGTCTGCTGCTAGTAGAGGAGCCACAACAAAAAACATAGAATTAGAGAAAACAAATGCAAATCCTTCTCCACTCTAACTGCTGAGAAAAGTAAAAGAAGCAGCGTGAGATTCTAACAAGACTGCGTCTGAAGATTACAAGACAGCAGCTACTGACTGAATTGTAAATATTGCTACAGATAATACTGTATATTGTTAACTGTGGCCAATGCTATTTTGGACAGATATCCAAAACATGTCTCAGGAGGTATGTAATTTTATCCTGAAAGGGTCAGTTCACCCCAAATCACAAAATTAGCAAAAACAGTAGACATCAAGGGTGAATGCAGGGGCTGGGCCACAGGGGCATTGGCCCCAGCTGACATCTGACTGGCCCCTGAAGTGCCCCTGTTTGCTTCAGAGCACTTCATTGGCTGGATTTTGAAAGATGCAAAGATGGGAGAAGAATCTGCACCATAGGTGTAGGCACTGGGGAAACTTGTAGTTGTCCTCCCCAAAAAATAACATTGTATCTGGTGCCTGAATTTTGTGTTCGCCTTTACAAAGACAATTCCGCCTCAAGTTGATTTGCTTTGGTTTCGTGGTTATTTGCATGCATAAAAAGTAACCAGAATGCAGGAAATGAAGTAATCATAGTCAGTAGTCATAATTTCCACGGGGAGGACCCTCAGACCACCTGCACAATACAACCTTCATTAAAATGAGTAAAGCATTTTAAATGTCTGACAGCAGAATAGCTGTGCATTAAGGAGCTGCAACGATTACTCGGAAATTCATTAGCAACTATTTTGATAATCACTTAATCATCTATGTTGTTTTTCGAGCACAAAAATGCCAACAATCTGATGGTTCCAAGTTCTAAATTACCAGAATCTGTTGCTTTTCTTGGTCCCAACGTTACAGTAAATTGAATATTTGGGGTTTTGGACTGTTGGTCAGACTAAACAAGACATTCGAAGAGGTCACCAAGAACACTGGGAAACTGGGATGAACATTTTCACAGTTTTCTCATGCTGTATAACCAAACAATTCATTAATTGAGAAGATAATTAGACAATTCATCAATAATGAAAATAATTGTTAGTTGCAGATCCTAAAGATCAACTTTATTGATCCCACACAGGGAAATTTAAGAAGAATAGGCCTATAGAACACATCACAGGTTTATTGTGACGGTTTCTCTTGTAATAACCTACTTTATGGAGCTATTGTATCTTGTATTTTCACAAACCACTCCATAAAATAATCTCAGCGGAGACGCGGACAGCATGGACATAAAGACGCCGACCTCCGTCCTGAGTGAGCGAGAGCTGACACGAGGAAGTTCCGACTGGTGAGTGTCATAACTCGGGGGCGGGCAGCACGAGCCTCCCTGAAGGGCCATGGGGGAAGTTGTTGGCTGTCAAGTTTTAAATTAAATATGTTTACAGACGTTTAGGCAGTTAGTTGGCAACGCGTGTTGGCTTTAATTGACCGCCACATGAGGAAGGGTGCGTTGGATATATGTTACAATGAGTGGCATATGACATGTGCGGGTGGTTGGGGAAAATGACATCAAAGGGCCATTAAACTGAAACAAATCTGACATAGACACCCCCATAGTTTGCTAAATGCAATTTAATTCCGTTCTATTAATTTCAAATCAACATAGTCAAAAACAACCTACTCTTAAGGGGCACTTTGGGTCAAGTAGCCTGTAAAAACAACACACAGTAATTCATTTTAGGAGTGAAACAATGGCTGTGTTATTAAGATAAAAATCCATTCTCATAGGGCAATACTAGCAGGAACCAGGCTTTCCTTTCTGTTAATTGCAGTGTGTTTCAGTAGCCTACAGCAGAAAGGTTAAATTGGTTGACTTAAAAGAAGAAGAAAATTGCATCAAAGGGCCATTAAACTGAAACAAATCTGACATAGACACCCCCATAGTTTGCTAAATGCAATTTAATTCCATTCTATTAATTTCAAATCAACATAGTCAAAAACAACCTACTCTTAAGGGGCACTTTGGGTCAAGTAGCCTGTAAAAACAACACACAGTAATTCATTTTAGGAGTGAAACAATGGCTGTGTTATTAAGATAAAAATCCTTTTCCAAAGGGCAACACTAGCAGGAACCAGGCTTTCCTTCCTGTAAATCAGAATTGGTTGACTTAAAAGAAAATATTGGTTGAACTTTTAACCCTGACACTGATCAGCAAAAGAGAGCTAGGGCAGCCTCCCTCATTATCATCATCAACGAGAAAGAAATACAGAAATAAATGAATGTGGAAATATATCAGTACATATACAGAAACCTATAATATCATTTATTTGTTGTCAATTTATTAATTCATTTATGCTCATTTATGTATACATTTATTTATTTCTGTGTCATTTCTGGGCCCTGGCAGAATCATAAAAAAACAATATAGACAATACAGAAGGTACAAGCTTAGTACCTGCATTTTCTACAATATTTGTTTGGCCAACTAATTAGGCAAAGTGAGCACCTGCCTGCAGGGTCTGCATGTCATTTGATTTTGGTCAGTTGAGCAATTGCATATTTGTTGCGTCTTGCACTTAAGTGCAATATCAATTAAGGGAGGTCCTGCATTATTAGCTGATCTTGAGACCCTGTTTTGTAGAGGGGCCCTGTGTAAAAATGTTAGTTTTAATGATCTTGGTGCATATTCCTAAATAATTTTGTGTTCAATCAAATGACCACAACCTAAATTGACATGGGGCCAGTTATTCCAGCAATAAAAGAAGCACTAGTTGATTTTCTGGGTCTCTGGCAAAAGAAGCTGCCATAGTCCTCTTCACCTAACAGGGTAATCTGGCTAAGCAAGTTCCATTATTCTTTTGTCATAACCATGGCCAGATTAACCCGTTAAGGGTCCCTGGAAAACATTTGCTGGTAGGCCCCTGTACTGACCCCTGTACTGAATATGTACATACCCTGCCACCTCCAAGTTCCCAGTAAGTCAACCAGACCTCCTGTGCTGAAACAATACTTAATATGTCTTAGTTTGTGTGTGTAGCTGACAATGCAGGTATTGTACTTTAGTGGTACATTTGTAACTAATCAAATTGCAAAAACTTCTCACTTTGCCCAGTTGGTAATTCAGCCTTGGTCATAATATTAATAATCTAAAATAATGATGATAATAATAATAATAAATGTTTTTATTTTAGTGTTGGACACCCAAAGGTGCCCAAGACACCACTCATACATTACCTCCAGAGTCAGGAGAAATCAAAAAGGAAAGCAAGCCAATACATGTTTGTGTATGTGTCAAACACATGTATCAAATATAAATTTAACAAATTAAATTATGCAACACAATCCCAGTCCAAAGGCGTTTGACATATAGCTCTTGGGGTATTTTAATAACCTAATAATAATAATAATATTAATTGCTATGTATAATTGCATTATCTTTATTAATAGTAGTAAAGTATATTTGAGTAGGCTATCATTTAACACCATCAAAGAATACAAATAATTTACAGCTCCCTTCCAGTTTAGTTTGTACTTGGTGACTTTTACAGTGTGACTGTAAGATGCACCGTTTATGGGGAGGAGAAGATAAGTAGCGTCCTCCAGGGTGATGTTAAAGACTCTGGGGGAACCAGGAAGCTTGGGAGGGTTTTTCATTAAGGATAACATTATCAAAACAAAGCCACACCATGTCAACAGATAGAAGACGTGGCATTTCCGCAGCTTAAATGTTTTTTTAGTTTTCTGTTTGAGTTGACAGTGGATCGCCTTCTCTCTTATGTTTGTGGCTATAGAAAAATGACTGGGTGTGGCCTAAAGGTCGGACATCAGGTAGGCTATACGCAAATGTCCTTATCTCCTCAGCTCTCCATAGGCGAGCAGGTAGCCAAATGATGGGGTGCGCTTCTGTGCATATAAGCAGCGATTGAAACGGGTTTCAAAAGTAATTCCCATGGTTGTTAAGACTATCTAGCTTTTCATTGCGCTTACTGCTGAACAATATGTGTCTCTTTGTTTGAGCATTTCAATTTTACCTGGAAATAAAAATAAAAAAACCTGTTGCTTTCCCCCGACAGTCCGGTCAGCTGATACGGAGTTGCAAGTGATACATTTCATTTCATTGAGGTAAAGTTCATTTATCTTATGTTAAGTGGTAGCCTACGTTTCTACAATATTTTTAAATCCACCTAAAATAGTTAGAAACGATGTGCGTCACGTTTAATATAAGCCAGAATATAACACTGGCCAAAGGTCTGATTTAGTCTGAAGGGAGTTAAATGATTTTTAAGTCCTTACCTTTTCAGCCCGTTCCCACCTGAGCCGGTCTCTGGATCCCCCATGACTGCCGCGCGACCTGATTCCCTATAATTCTCCCCTATTTTCTATACTTCGCTTCCGCCATGAATTTGATGATTCGAGTAGCCTATGACGACCTCATTACTAACTAACCATAACTTCATGGTTGTGGCGAGAGAGAGAGAGAGAGAGAGAGAGAGAGAGAGAGAGAGAGAGAGAGAGAGGTGGAGAGGGAGGGAGGGAGATATTGTCATCGAGCTTTGCACCTGTTGACTTTACAGACAGTTATGGATTTCAGGCTTTTCAAGTGTTCACCTGGTTTTACACCCCCCACGGAGACTATGACTCAGAAAGAAAAAAAAACGATTAAAACCAGCTCACCCACCGACCAACTTAACTAAACTTGAGTCTTAAGATTTATTGCATGGTGTCATGCGGCCTTTTTAGTATTTTCTATAAGTGTGTGTGTGTGTGTGTGTGTTGGAGGGGAGGAGGACCCTTCTTACTTTACCACAGTAATTAAGCAGGGAGGAGACACATTCTGTTGTTGAAGCTGGGATTACCACCCTATTGTCTATGTGTGTTCTCAGGAAGATGTTTAGAAAAGTCCCGTAGAGTGATGCCTCTATAATTAACCTTTCACTAAAACAGTTTACTATTAAGTTGTTTGATTGTGCAGTCAAAATAAAATGAGCTCCCTGTCGTCGTCCTCCACACTGACTTGGAAGACTGCGTGTAAAGACAGGTTATCAACCAAGAGCGAAACTGGACTTACTGTAACCCAGGATTGTCTCAGCTTCTGCCTGTGTGACAATAACTGATCACTGATGTTATGTGTGGTCTTATGTCCAGTGATTACAGTTTAAATAACAGGCTTTGCAGGTTAAATGAGCAGGTGCCCAGAGGCTGCACTGAACTGCTGATAGATTATTGTGAGAAAATAAAATTTTATATTGCATACATATGCTCTGTGAACCAAAACATTTTGGGAAATACACTTATTGATTTTCTTACTGAGGGTGACATGGGATGATCGATCCACTCTCATGTTTGCAGGGTGAATAGTGTAAAGACCGGAAATAGGGGGAAACAGCTAGTCTGGCTCTGTCTAAAGGTAACAAAATCTACCTACCGACACCTTTAACAACACAAAACACAGACTGTGTGGCCAATTTTCAGAAGTCAAACATTACAGAACTGAGCTTTAAGTTGCTAAGGCCAGCTCAGCTGTTTGTTTATGAAAGGGTCCATGCATTAAACAACACTTGCATCGGTCTTGTGCCTTCTGGTTATCTTCCAGCGAACGCAAACAAAATAATAACATAATAACAAAAAAGAAAGAAGTTATTGTGTCTATATTTTTTTGTTCTGCTGAGTCACTGTGGCAAACTTTTAGAGCCTTTGACAGCTTCATGTTTTTCACCTGGCCGTACATTAGTGTAGACATATCCTTGGGAAAGTACAGAATTCAAATTCTTTAAGTCTACACTGTGTAATGTTTAATGTGACACGTTTTACTCATACTGCCAAAACCACAGACAATTATGTCTGCGTTTTTTGCTTTACTGCACATTTACTGCATGTCAGTCAGCGTCACCACGCTCATCAGCCTCATTTCCAGCTGCAGCGGGCAGCGCAAAAGCTCAGGTTTATCAGACTGTACACTATCTATGCTCTCTTCTCAAGTATGGACTTTAAAGTAAAAATGTTCATTGTAATGTTTGGCTCTTATATTACTCTTATATTGTGCATGACCTGTCTCTGCTAGCAGCGCCGCTAACACCTTTATTTTAGCCAGTCAGACTGAATCTCACCAGGCAAAATTTAATCACATGATGTGGCAAAAAGAAGGCAGATGGGTGAGGTCCTAGGCATAAATTGCGGGAGCAACCTCCATCATTGTCGCGCTTGTATTATATATCCATGCAGTTATATATTAAAGAGCCTCACAATTTTGCATGTCAATGTTCAATCAGTTTGAACTCTGTATGACGCCAACAAAAGTCAGCTCACAACTGGAAGCGAACACGCATCCCATTCCTCAATTAATTGAATGTGGAGCGAAATCTGGTGTGACCGCAGCTTTAAAGGCACCACGTGGAGTCTTTTTAAAGAGCAGGTCCCCCTTTCATTTGTATCTCATATACAGTATGTATGTATATGTATGCACGCATACGAGCAAACATCCATGTAAAGACTGCTGTTTCCAAGATATCTAAAACTTGGCTTTTCAAATATGAGGAAGGGCATGCATTCAACGCATTTGTTAGACCTCAAGGAAACACACAATGGGTTTTAGTGAGAAACGGTAAAAACCTGTGTACTACTGCATATACTGAAGGTCAAACTCTAAGGGTGCACTATTTGCAAGTGACAAGAGTAAAAGCCCAAGATATCACAATGACTTTCAAAACTGTACTTGAGTATGTACTTCATTTATTTACACGTCAGGGAAAGGCCAACACAGTTACCCCACAAGAGATTAACTCTCATGACATCATCTAACCGCAATTGAAAGCTCTTCAAACATCAGTTTTATTATACCAGACAGCCAACTCATTCACTCATTAATCTAAGGTCCTATGATAAACAGCATGAAATGATTGTTCCACCTCAACCGTGAAACCAAAGAATCCGGTTGAGCAGGAGGTTTCATATATCAAATATTATGGAGCCCTGACGGTGCTTTTGTTTTGTAGATCTACACAAAAAGAGTTATATGAAGTTTCTTCTGCTGAACATGATAAACCTGTTTAACACATCATAACACCATGATGGGTGGGACATTTCTACCCCATGTCAGCACATAAAAACTTATCAGGTAACTGATCTTGGTGTAGCTGCACCACAACTGGTTACTTTTTAGTTCCTGAAAGTCTATATTAAAGGAATAGTTCAACATTTTGTGTATTCGCTTTCTTGCCAAGTTTTAGATGAGAAGATTAATACAACTCTCACGTCTGTTCTGTAATTAAGAAGCTACAGCCAAGCAACCAGTTAGCTTAGCTAAGTTTGAAGGCTGGAAACAGGGGTAAACAGCTAGCCTGGCTCTGACCAAAGGTCAAAATCTGCCTATGCTGTAAACATTTTAAGCTGGTTCAACCTAAAAACACAAGTTTCCCTGCTGTCTTAAAAATGTGAGTTAGCAGAACTTAAGTATAATTAAGAATAATTAGTTTAAAGTCGTCTCATGACTTCTGAAAATGTAAAACCGAGTTAACTTGAGATATTACGTTGAATCTATCTGACTATTCAGTCACACTGTCAAACATTCCAGTTTTCTTCAAACTACAAAAGAAAGTTTTAACTCTCAATCAGTGCATGCTGGCAAGTCTGCTAATATCGTAACTGTGTTTATTTAAAAAGTTATGTTGGCGAGTTGATCCGGAAATAAAATTAGAAACTCTAAGCTGACTTAACTTGATGACTAGATGAATTTCTTTTTACTTTTCCATTTTCTCAGTTTTGTTTTATTTTCATTGTTCGTTCATTGCAAATATTTTTTTATATTTATTATTATTTTATTTATTATTATTTACCACACAGCATGAGATGTACTGACATCAGAACACAACAGGAGAGACAAAGTTTTATTTGTGTTTATTGACTTAGAGTCATTGTCATAGTCATCAACACTGGTGACGTCCTTGGAAAGTGTTGCAGTGGCCCTGATGTATAAATCACATCTGTTGTCAAGTTATTACATTTCAGTTTTCTAAAATGAAATGAAAAGTACATTTATACACTTTACATTTGTGTAAATATTTTTCATATATTGTGTGATATATTTCAGTTGAAACACAAGGCACTTGGACACCTTTTGAAATACTGATTAGGATAAATCAATGTGCAAACAAGAATACAAGATAAATGAATACTGGCCACATGTGGCCATTGTCAAACATTCACCCTACAAAAATACGAGAGACAGTTTTTTTAAACCATTGTTTGGCTTCTTATTGTGTTTTAACATTCATATGAAGCAAATGTGTACTCATTGTTAAATACACACCTTTGTCTACCTTGTTCCTATTTAACCGTTGTCCTCAGTTGGTGTTGTCTAAAAGGCAGGGCTGATCCTGTTACGATCATTGTCTTGGGATGATTAAAAGAGCAATTATCTAAAATAAACTGCAAGCAAAGAAGTTAACCTAAAACCAACATTCAGTTGCGTCAACACAGTTTTTCTTCTTGTGACTTGAAAAATCACATGGTCAAACAGATAGCTCTCTGTGGATTATAATCTTTCGTCACACATCGTAGTGTCGTAAATGTCCCAAACTAATCTGAGTCAAGGTCTCTCTGCGTTAAAACAAACAACAGAGCAGCTGACGGCCACACTGAGATCACAAATCATGATGTGTAGCATTAGGTGTCAGGAGGTTGGGTTTTCCTCGAGGGAGCTGATTATTTTGTATGCTGTAGGCTTGCAAATTAAGCAGGTAAGGGGTCATCTCACATGCACCTGTTGCACATGAAAACTAATGGACCGGATTAAATCCACAGAAAACTTCTTTAAGTTTCAGACATCGAAGGGTTTGATTCCAAATCGCCTTAAATCCAATTTTGTGACCAGACGACTGTGTTTCAAAAACACATAATTGTCTTCTCAAACACAAATATTTTATTTGTATTAACAGTTGTATTAAAATAACAAAAAAAAGTTTTTAATATAATTTTATGGGACTCTGTGTCGAATTTTTTAAATGACTGATATCTTAATTTGAAAATTAACCCCTTAATTGCACAAACTTTGCCTGAAGGAAAAGATATAGATGGATGTAACCAAGGTAGATCTTAATGAAGTCTACAATGCATATTCTTTAATGTTACATTCAATTATTGTGTATAAACAGTATTTCTCATTGCTCCCCATAATCTTGCTTTTCCCCATATTTATAAAATGGGTCTGTGGGAGCAGTCAGTGGGGGTTGTCGAACATAAAAACTACAAAATGGTTAGTGCACCTGCTCTTTTCATGGCCTGGTTTAGTAAATCTAATACAGGTGATTGTCCATTGTCCAGGTGTAGATGAACGGGAGGAGATGAATGAGGTGAATCAAGGAATATTAAAGGGTCAGTTCACCAAAATCACACATTTTTTCTTCCACTTATGTTGTATCAAGCCATGCAGATAGATGTGGTTTTGTGATCCCGAGGTTTTGAGATGTTCACCTCTAAAACATCTGTCACCACCTTGATATATATGGAATTTGATTAGATATGATGTTAACCTTGTTAACCATCTTAGTTTTGCTTGTTAGCTTGCTAACATTTTCTTATTAAAGAGCATTAAAGATTAGTTGAGGTTCGTTCTTTTGCGGGTACTTGGTCATAAACCAAAGCATTGGACAAACTGAAAAGCTGACCTCATGGTGGACATAGAGGAAATGTCAGAGAATCACCAAAGTCAGTAACATTCATCCTCTGGGGACCATGAATGTCGGTACAGAATTTAATGGCAATCCATCCAGTAGTTGTTGAGATATTTCAGTCTGAACCAAAGTGGACAGACCGACTGACCGACCAGCATTACTATCCCTTGCGAAGCAGGAAAAAACCTTTGAAAATCTCAAATAAAGTAGTTCAAATAAAAAAGAAACAGTTCACAGTGATGCCCGTGGATTATCCAAAATAACAGGGGCTTTGAAAAGACAAGTTACCCCTGTAATGCTGTTTTCAGCAAAATCTGGAAATGTCAGATAAAATGGATGTGCATGGCCAGATACCACTATGGGAAATTTTATTTTTTTCTTTGTAATTTGGGTGAATTGACCCTTTAATGTTTAAGACAGCTGAAACATAATGGTGCAAAAACTTAACCCAACACTCAAAGGTCTTGTTTAGGGTTTCAGTCTTTCAGTCTGTCCTCAGTTGTTTCTTGGCTGGAATGACTGAAGTGCTTTTTTATGGCTCTGCAGGTAACAGCAACCTTTGTTCCCTCACATGCGCACACACACACACACGTCATAATCAAACTAGAACACAAAAAAACATAAAAACACACACGACCTGATTCTATGCATTGCTGAGTGCACACCCTAGCTGACGACAGCTGGTTTGAGGAGGACCGCCCTCGGGGGAACAACCACCCAGGACAAAGGATCACCTTGTCTGGGCCCCACCCCTGCAGAAAGGTTCAACACTTCGCCCTCCTCTCCTTCCTCCTCTTCCTCTTCCGTGTCCTTCCCTGCCATTCGCCCAAGACCTCCCAGACCTCCCAGAGCTCCCAGCCCTAACATTGCAGCTGAAAGTCCAAAGTGTAACAGAGGAGAGTCCGAGAGGCCGAGCGGCCCCATGCCGCTGCCTCCTCCTCCACTCACAGAGAAGAGTGGTGCCCTGTGGTGGCCCAGGACTCTGGTGTGGCAGAAAGCAGAGAGAGGCAAAGAGGTCCCCAGGCCCCCAAGGAGAGCTGCAGCAGCCCCGGGGATGATGATGTGGGCCCCGCTTACAGATGGCAGTTCAGCGGCGTTCTGGTGCCCGTGCGAGCTCATCCCTGTTCCCAG
Source organism: Maccullochella peelii (assembly GCA_002120245.1). NCBI lineage: Eukaryota > Metazoa > Chordata > Actinopteri > Centrarchiformes > Percichthyidae > Maccullochella > Maccullochella peelii. The sequence continues at coordinate 12,631 of LKNJ01007298.1, forward strand.
CCTGCTCGGAGTGCCTTGCTCCTGGGCAACAAAGTGCCCGTGGGCCTTGATGTGCTTGCGTAGTGAGCTGGGATCCGTGTAGCGCTTCAGGCAGCCTGCCATCTTGCAGTAGTACGGCTTGTCAACGTAGTGGGTGCGGGTGTGTTTGAAGCGATCGCTAGAGTTGGAGTAACGTTTGCTGCAGCCTTCATAAGGGCAGATGTAGGGTTTTTCTCCTAGAGGAGGAAAAAGAGAGAGACAAGGACAAAACAAAGGAGAGTGAGAGGGAGGGAGAATGAATAAATGACTTGATTACATACAAGCAAAGCCAGAGAAGGCTGGTTTGAATAGGTTTCACTGCAGGTGTACTGCAATATTCAGTTATACAGTGGGGCAAAAAAGTATTTAGTCAGCCACCAATTGTGCAAGTTCTCCCACTTAAAAAGATGAGGGAGGCCTGTAATTTTCATCATAGGTACACTTCAACTATGAGAGACAGAATGGGGGGAAAGAATCCAGGAAATCACATTGTAGGATTTTTAATGAATTAATTGGTAAATTCCTCGGTAAAATAAGTATTTGGTCACCTACAAACAAGCAAGATTTCTGGCTCTCACAGACCTGTAACTTCTTCTTTAAGAGGCTCCTCTGTCCTCCACTCGTTACCTGTATTAATGGCACC
>LKNJ01007299.1:0-13060 GCA_002120245.1 Maccullochella peelii
TGTTAAGGCAGACTGCATGGCTAGGTGCTTGATTTTATGTACCTATGGCAATGGGACTGAATGAAACAGCTGAATTCAGTGATTAAGAGGAGTGGCCCAATACTTTTGTCCATATAGTGTACATCCTTTGGTAAGAATATGTATAGCAAAACAAGACTAACTGTGAGGCTGTACTTCGGAACAGTGGTGCTTTGAGCTATGTAAGTAAGTAAATTTTGTTCTGATGATGGTGCCAGAGGAAAAGTTAAGGGATCATCAAAACTTATTACAATTCATCCTGAAGGCAACATGTGAATTTGGCTACGGCAATCCATCCAATAGTTGTCGAGACATTTCACTAAAAACAAAAAATGCCAACCTCATGGTGGCTTTAGAGGAAAAGTCAGGGGATCACCAAAGTCAATATGCTTCATCCTCTGGGCACCATGAATGTCCGATCAAAAGTTCATGACAATCTAGCCAACAGATATTTCAGCCTGGACCAAAGTGATGGACCGAGCAACAGACTAACATCGCCATTTATAAAGCCACAATGCTAGCATGGCTAATAATCTAATCTCAAAAAGGTCCACTTATTAGCTTTTCTGAGCTTTTAACCATATCTCAATGTCTTCTTCAGCAAATGGAACCCCTGTCTTGGGTTAAGATTTGTCTTTGGCATTGGATGTGGTCTCCCTGATCACTCTTCACGATCCACTGACTCCTGGCTGATGACTTCGGCTCCTTCCCAGTCGATGTTGTGACCTGCTTTGGACCCGAGTCAGCTCCATTTGCTGATGAAGACGGTGAGATGTGATTGAAAGCTTCTCACAGATTATAATACATTTGTTACACGTGTAACAATTACTACGCAATATCATATTTGTGAGTAAGTACTGTAGCTCACAACAGCAAAGAGCACTTTTGAGCTGGTTTACTGTTTTTAATCACAGCTATTAGTCATGCACACCTGTATCCTGGAGGGAGCGCTTAGTAAAACCGTGAAGGAGATGGCGGTGGCGGCCATGGCGTGGGTGGAGGGCAGCCCATACTCGGCATCGACACGTGTCTCCAGCTTGACCACAGGGGGTGAGAGAGGGCGAGGCAGCTTCAGCACATCTTTCATCACCTGGCCAATGTACATCACCACCTGAGAGAGGAGAGAGGACACGCGTCTCTTAGAAGCAGGGTCCCACCAAATATCTTTTATTATATACAGATTATTTTTATGTTTAATGTTTTATCAATGTCATTTTTAGGATAACTTAAATCTGAATTAATACAGGTTTCACACGTTTGCATGAATTCTGATGAAAGAAAAAAAAAGTGAAAAGAACCATTATGGTATCTTTCTGTTGCAACATTGAACCCTATTTAAAGAATGCAGAGAATTTAAATTGTATTGTTGACTTCATGCAGTACCTGACATGAATAAGTCTAAAGCATCATTACAATGAAATACCGGAGAGGACTACAGAGGAGGACTGCAGTGTGCTGGCCACAAAAGCAGAAATTAGAGATGGAGGATGATGATAATAAAACAATGAGTAGAGGAAGTAAAATCCTGATTAGGCTAGGCTCTAAAACTAACCACACACTCTTATAAATAAGTAATCACCATTTCCACTCAACAAAAAAAAAAAGAAAAGGAAGAAAAAAAGAGTGGAGAGGAGACCCACCCTGGTATAAAGTGCAGATGCTGCAGTCATACAGTAACAAAATCTATTGTAAGAAACTGAGAATTGAAGAAGGCAGGGTTTGCTGACACAGCGTCTTCAGCTGCTGGGGTCAGACAGACGACTCTGACACAATGACACAATCAGTGCAAGGTGTGTGTGTGTGTGTGTGTATAGGTATGTGTGTGTGTGTGTGTGTGTGTGTGTGTGTGTTCCGCTAAATGTGCTGCCTATTCTCTTTCATGAGATCCCCTGCAGCCCTCGGAGGGGCAGCCTGCTCCAGCTCCAGGTTTATTTAAAGCTCTGCCTTGTATATTTAATGAATGGCTGTCTTAGTGAGGAGCAGGAAGGTAGCGCACAGTGAGCGAGCAGGACACTAATGTGTGTGTTTAAGGGAGAGAACAGAGAGGTTGTTATTACCATTTCTACTGACACTGTAATCAGGAAATGCTTGTTACCATGGCAAATGAGATATAAAAGTAAGTCAACTGACCTGCTGTTAGTGCAGCAACTTGTAGACAGAGAGGCACGCAGATAGAGTGGGATGAGAAAGTGACAGAAGAAGAGATGGAAATTAAAGTACACAAAGTGGTCAAAAATGTGTGGACACCAGAACATCACTCTTTCATTCTGAAACCATGAGAATTAATAGGCTGCTATGACATCCAAAATATTTCCCTAGAGTGGAGGTAGAGATTGGACAATATTGTGTAACCTGGCTGCAGGGATTTGTTCCCGTTCAGCCACAAGAGTCCAACACTGATGTTGAGTGATAAAACCTGCCTCGCAGTTAGTGTTCCAGTTCATCCTAAAGGTGTTGGATGGGGTTGGGGTCAGGGCTCACTGTAGGCCAATCAAGTTTTTCCACACCAAACTGGGAAAAACACTTCTTTATGAACCTGGCTTTGTGCATGTGGACACTGTCATGTTGAAACAGGAGAGGGTCTTCCCCAAACAACACAAAGTTAGAAGCACACCATTGTTTAAAATATGCTGTGGCATTAAGATTTACCTCAAAGGAATAGACACACTCTGTGCAAGTCCATAAATTTAGGCTAGTTTTAGCATAAATATAGAGCTATCCTGGCTCCCTTTAACGTTCAAATATACGCCTAATGGCATCTTTACATCTCATTAATATGTTGTAGCCTATCTTGTTTGTTTAATACATAAACAAACAGACATGTAACAAGACCAAGAATTCATAGCCACGCTAGCACTTCTGTGAGGCTGTAGTTTGGCAAAGCAGTGCTTTGAGCTAAATGCTATTGTTAGCGTGCTAATATGCTTACAATGACAATGCTAATATGTGGATTTCTAGCACGTACAATGTCATGCTCAACATCTTGGTTTAGTGTGTTAACATGCTAACATTTACTAATTAGCACTAAACACAGAGTTACAGTTGAGGCTGAATGGAATGTCATTAGTTTTGCAGGTATTTAGACATAAATCAAAGCAGCCTATTGGACAATTTTGACCTGATGATGGCATTGATAGAAATGTCAATTTGTGGTTTTAGGGGGAGCTAAATGCTGTAACCACTTGAAAAACAACAGTTTATCTGTCCACCCAGTACTTTTGTGTAGCATCTCCATGGTTAGCCTGGTAACCTCACAGTGACGACAAGACTCTGGGAAGTTGTACCTGGCCAAGAAATCGTTACAGCACTTTAACTGGCCGCAAAACTACAAATTGGCATTTTTACATTTCGATTTGTGTACAGATTAAACAAACAAGGTACAATGTGTTAATTAATGCGCTTTAGAGGTACTGGTAGGCATATTTTTGGATAGAGTCAGGCTATGCTAAGGTGCCTAAACTAAGGTGCCTAAACATAAGACATATGACACTTTATTTGTGATTGTAGGCATACAATGAAATTATGTTTGGTAACTCTCAGAGACCAGCAGCAATAACAAAAATGCTGCTGTTTAACTGAGAGCACCAAGTCACTGCATCTGCGTGCGCCGCCATCTTTTTTTAAACAGTAAACAGCCCCAGACCAAAAGTACGTGTACACATCCCTTTGGCCATTGTATGTTGAGAGACAGAGAGTAAGCTATACAAGCATAAATAAGGGAGAACGAGATTAAACAATCCAACAATAATGTCCTGTTCTTTCCAAAAGCTAAATCTTTCTAAATCTGCCTGAATATAATATTTATTATTCCAATATTTGCATCTAGCTACACTGTACCTACACACATGCACCCAGGCAGAATAATTGGTACCATGAAGTGGACAGTAAACAGATGACAGACAATGGTAAACCCCTTTAGCACGTCTGACCCCGTCCATTCACCACCACTGTGTATTCATACAACAAGCCATACTATGTGCACAACATCCACTGCGTTCCCCCCTCTGCCTTCACACAATGACTCTGCCTACCAGTTCAAGTGCTGGCATGATACAATACCCTCGTCACGCTCCCTGCGCTCACTTGGTGTCTTTGTATAAGTCAGATCAAAAGGACTGATCCAGGGACAGTCTGGTCATATTAAGGGAAGAGTTAAAGACAGGTCAAGACACACACACACACACACACACACACACACACACACACACACAGATAGTGTGCTAGAGTGTGCGTTTTCTCATGAATACGTGTATTGATTGAGGCCAGTGCAGCTTTGGACTTTGATCTGTCAACATGTGTGTGTGTGGGACTGTGTGTGTGTAGGGAAGAGGGGCAATTGCACAGGTCACTGTTTGTATAGAGAAAACACACAAGATGTTCGTTTTGCTCCACTGCAACTGTCATAGATGCTTTATATTTCTGTGATGCACAACAGCCAAGTGACCACCAACGTACAGGAAAATAAAGTTATGTCAATAAAAATAAATTTTGGAAAGCTACTCTCCAACACTGGTGATGATAAATTGGCACTTTTATTAAATTCTCAATGGTATAAAAATGATCCGTGCACAGAAAACAGTAACATATCCAAGAGTAATGCATTTTACGTTATAAAGATCTTAGTTTGTAACAGTAAAGCCACTAGAAGTTTAACTTTACCAACTGTAGAACTCATCAGCACATAAGGTTGATTTGTACTGGGTAATGGGTATTTTGGGAGTAATGCTGCTGCCTGCTCTCTTGAACACTCTTGAAGAATTTTTTGCAGATATGTAAGAGTTCCTCTATAATATGACCATGGAGCCAATATGCCATATCTCCACAGTATGGTTCTAGCAATTTATGGAGATAGCCTTAATGAGGCAGCAGAATTTCTTCTGGGTCCAGTTTTATAGTTGTGCTCAGCCTTTACTGGCCTGCTCATTGACTTACAATCCTCTTGTGTGCTTTTATAAACTTGTGTGTGTGTGTGTGTGTGTGTGTGTGTGTGAGAAATATATATATATATATATATATATATATATATATATTTCTCTGTTTGTAGTTTTTGTTTTGCTGAGTGGGCCTTCATTTCTCCATTATTACAAAAAAACCCTAATTTATAGCAAATGCTGCGTGAGACTGATGCTAACGTCAGCATGCTAACATGCTTCCATTGACAATGACAGTCAAGTCAACATTTTCATTTTCCTTCAGGACTTTGGTTTATGACCAAATAGCTGCAAAGCTAATGACATTCCCATAAGCCTCTGCTGTAGTTAATGTTTAGTGAACATGATAAACATTATACCTGCAGGCTGAACATCAACATGTTAGCATTGCCATTGTGATTAGTTAGCATGCTGGCACAGACTGGCACAGACCCAGTCCAACTTGGTCCAATCAGTCTTCTTGCCCAAATGGTATTCATAATCAATCAATTGCAATGTGTGTCCGCACTTTTAGTCTGGTCACATTAATACAATACTTTTCTTAATTTATAGCTCATGGTTTGTTAATTATTTTTGTCAATTATAATTTGTACATTTCTGGTTTTGGTTATTTTCAAGCACTTTGTACTGGTAGCAGAAAAATGGTCTTATTATGTCAGTACAAACAGCAGCGACCGCAGTTTCCTTGTAGTGATGACAGGACCGGGTTGCACTCTGACTAGTGATGAGAAGTCTTTTTACTCACAGATGGAACACTTTATGATGTCCAGCCCTCATCACTGATGGCTGATCCAGGACTGACGAAGGCCATATAGCTGAAAAAGTTTTATCTTCTGGGAATAAAGGGAGTTTTTGTCATTGAGCGTGAGCATCATCTGTCACCATTAGTGAAATCTTTACATGCAGTTTCTTTCCAAACATTCTTCAGTTATCCACATCGTAGTGTATGCCCTCTATGTCATTATGTAAAAGTACAACTTGAGATTTTTGATATTCCAAACAGCACAGTAGGTGTATGATTTGCATAACGCTATGTGACAATAATACAACACAGCAATGTAATTCATGACCATATGGTTAATGACAGGTATTGTTCTCTAAGTCAACCAAAGTCACCCTGCAAGTAAAGGCAACAGAGAGTAGTGAAGGACACAAAAGTACATGTGTGTATAATGGGTGTGTACGTGTGTCATTTATGGGCCTGAAATGCATTTGCTCATGCATACAAGTCTTAATTTGCATGGGTGCACTTCAATCATTGGCATGAGTTGCCAGTTTTGTGTTCGAGACAGAGACTGAGAAGAGAGAGTGCATAGCCCTCCATGAACCTTAGATAACTCCACCAGCACAATGGCAGGGTGCTGTTAGAAGTTAGAAGTGCGGGGTGAAGCGCCCCGAGGGCTGACAGACCAAATGGTCGGTCCAGAGAGAGAAAGCTTAGAGTGCTGATGAGGCCAATAAAACACTCTGCTGGTAGACTAGGGGGAGGAGAACACAGAGTAAAGCTGGTAATGTCTAACTAGAGGCAGGGCAATGAGTGTGTTTAGCAGGCGAGGTGGGGAGTGCGAGCATGTGTGTGTGTTGGTGTTTATGTGTGTTTGAAAGGAGTTCACACAGGGGCCTGGTGCAGCCAGGACACCAGAAGAATGGTATCTCTTCCCCTGGGGGGCCAAACAAGGAGTTCAGACACAGGGCACCCACCAAGCGCCCAGGGCGGGGACACAAAGGGCACAAAAACACACTGCCCATCACACACACACACTGCAGGAGTGAGGGTGTGTATGGCTGTCTGTGTCTGTCTGTGTGTCTCTAGAAGTGTCAAATACACGCCTTCTGGGATCACATGTGACATGTTTTCAGGGTCTCTTGTGGCAATGTGCTGGATTCTATCAGAATTAACATCTAAAGGGGAGATCCCAGCAGCACTTTTCCACTGATGTGTCCTTATGTGTGGCCTCTCACCATGTCAGGGGGCCCCCGGTCAGGCTGGCCCCAGTGGCCCCCTGGCCTGGGGATATATGAACATGGTGGTGTCAGAGACAGGTCACTGGAATGGTAGAAGGATGAAAGGAGGTTGAAAGGTGAAGAGAGGGAGACGAAGAGCAAAAGGGAAGAGAGGTGGCTTTGTGGAACTGAGCTGAGGTGGTCAGACTGACATGTATACACACACTCTAGCTGTGACTTACAGTCCACATGTTGACCAGACGTCGGCACAGGAATGGGTCCAGGTTCCAGTGTATGCAGGGCAGACAGGTGATGTAGAAGAGTTCATGCCCCAGGCCTGCTGAGAACAGGAAGAGGAAGTGCAATAGCCAGTTCCTCACCTCATACTGAGGCCTGCTGCAGCCCTGCAGAGAATAAAGACAGATGAACACAAAATATGATGGGCCCAGGTGCTAAAGATGGCTGCTGGAACGGTATCAGATTAGATCTACCAGCCAACCATGCAGTCACACCCTGTTTTGGCTAAACACCTTTCTTGCAGATTTGCATTATATTTCATTATTAATACCAGCCAACAAGTCAAAAAGTGTTAGATTTCTTTATTCAACTGATTAAGGTAGCACATAAACAAATACCAAGCACAATTTAGTATTGCACTTCCACGAAGTTAGGGGACGCAAAAGAGATACATTATTTAAAAAGTGGTCAAAAATCGGTACAACAGAGGATAAGACTTTTAGTCTCCAGTATGCATCAAGTTCCAAAAACACTGGATCCTACATTTCCCATAATGCCCCTGGTTGGCATCTTTCATTAGACCCACATCTTTCAAACCCCACACCTCCAGTTTGTAATGCAGACTTTCTGTTATAAATCTGTAATTTCTGAGGCCAAACCCAGAGATAACCCTGATGACATCACTATGACATCATCAGGGTTTTCTTTTCTTGACAAAGCACTTCCAGAGCCACAGAAGACATTATGCAACTGATTTTACAGGCTGAGTACTACTCCTGTACTCAGTGCAAGGGGGAAACGCTCCAAGTCTAGACCAGAGCAAACAAACTATAGGTGTGAAAATGCCCTAAGCTTCCTGTTGGTGGAGTGCCCCTTTAATAGTTTCATACTGGTGGTTTCTACATTTATGTTTGCTCAAATTTAGACCATTTACACTATATAGCAGTTATTGGAACTTCATGAGCATTTAAATAAATGAATAGGCCTATTGCTCTTTGTGGATTAATAAATAAAACAATGTGCATGCTGAACACCACCTTACAGGAGCACATTATCAAGGAATCCCTAAATTCCTAAGCTAGAAAGTAACTTGACTGTGGTCATATTTGTTAACAGCCTAAATAAATTGTTTGCCTAAGAAAAGGGAGACAGAGAAGAATGTAAACAGCCCCACGGCTTGTCATTGTGCAGATGAGGATCTGGTGGCGAACAGCAGACAGAGACACCCAGACTAACGTGAAAAGCCAGTCACAGTTTGCTTTGCTAAACATCTCTAAATATGTTTGAATGTTCGTTTAAGCAAGTTCTTTAACCGCGTAAGCCTGTTGCGTGTTCAACTCTTACTTCCTATGTTTCAAGAATTCAATGGCAGAATAAAATAATGCAGACTAGAGCTGTAATACCAAAACTTTGTCCATTCATTCCTTTTAAATCAATCTCAAACGTTGTGGGAATCAAATGCAAAACGACTTACACCAACGGCACACCCATTCTCCTTGCACTGAAAGTTTGAATTCTTATCCTGATGGTCCCATGTCCCCTTCAGCTGCCCACGTGGTTTATCGGCGTAGATCGGGGTCCCTGTAGTAGTCCTCCTTTGGCTATGATGCGCGGCTTCGACGAGGAAGAGTCCGCATCGTCTCTGGAACCGGGCCACGAGCTCCGGATCATGCAGGTAAGCAAGGAGCTCCAGCATGTCAAGCAAAAGAGACACAAGTGCAGAAGCAGGCTGAGGTGGACTGTCTGGGCAGGAGAGGTAATGAAAGGTGATTTGCCACTGGGCAGGGCACAGAGCTCCTTACAGGTGCGGCTGCTGTGGGCCACAGGTGTAGGGCGGGGCTAGAAGGGGGGCTGAACCGGTTGTCTGGAGTAGGCTAGTAATAGTAGTAGGCCTATGTTTGTCCGACCTTTATACTGGGATGGTTCTGATGTTATCACAAAGTAGGCTATTTATGGCAAGCGAAAGGAAAATGTATTGCATATATGGATATGGATGCTATTAGCAGGGCATTTGTGTAGCTTGTATCTTTGCATTGCTGAGAACTGTAAGCAATGCATAAGGTAAGGTAAGGTAAGTTCAAGTGGTCCAACACCAGGCTGATATGGGATTCAGTTATATTGTTCAACATGAGATATGGCATAGAAATATTGGTAACTGACAGTACAGAGCCAAACAGGAGAGTACAGCTTTTATCTGTACAGGCCATTCTGTGAGGCCTTCTGCAGTAAATCTTCATGATTTTGAACATTTTGGGCACAACGCTAATCTTATTTTCTGCTATTCATCTTTATTTCAAAGCCCTCTGATTCAGTAATCTGCTGTTATCCCGGCCAAGACCCAGCTGATGTGCTACAATATATGGGTATAATATGACAGACTTTGTATCTATGTGTATGTGTGTGTGGCTGAGAGAGAGATGTAGAGCATCTTGGGATTTGTGTTTTTTGTATGTTCATTTTTTTATTCAATTCATAAAATTGTATTATATATTATATTTATTATATTATGTTTTCATATAATGTGGCTATATGTTTTAGGTGAAATAAGAGACCGTATTATTAAAAGATGACTCTCCATCACCATCACTATCACCACAGTAATGAAGTTTTAAAACTGGACGATGAAGGCTTTAGGCTCAACACCATTGCTCCTGTTGTTACAGAGCTGCTATCAACCTCCCGCCAACAGAGAGACAGTGATTGTTTGCTAATTACTAAAGAAATCACAAAACAGCAACATTTAGTGGACGATTCCTGAACAAATGCATATGTAGGTCCACTTGGAGCTCCCTAGTCATCAGTCAAAGTAGCGGTCCTCAAAGTGCCAGAAAAAAAGAGGACTGTCTGTGAGGTTTAATGTGTATCAAAGGGGACTGTGACAATGTGTGCGACCCCTTAGTTCAGAACTCCCTCTTGTTATGAAAATGTTCATTAACCACTTTTGCCAACTTTTCACTCTCTAGGGGCTCAAAAGAACACTTGAATCCACTTTTCTCTTGTCATGTCATCAAGTATGGATGTATCAAGCAGGTGATAAAACTTTTAGGGAAATGAACCACTTTAATTCAATTCAGTTTTATTTATATAGCGCCACATCATATCAAAGTTATCTCAGGGCACTTTTTCATATAGAGCAGGTCTAGACCGACTCTTTATGTTTACAGAGACCCAACAATTCCCACCAAGAGCAAGCACTAAGCGACGGTAGCAAGGAAAAACTCCCTTTTAACAGGCAGAAACCTGGAGCAGAACCAGGCTCTGGGTGGGCGGTCATCCGCCTCGACTGGTTGGGTTGAGAGAGAGAGAGAGCAGGAGGAATGCGAACATGCAGTAGTACAGCACAGTTCAGTTCTACATACAGATGTAAAGTAACAGTAGTGGTAATGGTATTAATGTTGCAGCAGGTGGCCCGCAACCACCGATCCAGACTCCACAGCTCTGCAACCACAGATCCAGACTCCGCAGCTCTGGAGGCAGAAACACTCGGAGAAAGCAACAGAAGGAGGGAGAGAAAGAGGAGAGAAGGGAAGCAGTTGAGTTAGTAACAAGCATTAATGGGATAAGAGTGCGTACAGATGGAAAGGGAGAGGAGGAGAGAGGACCTCAGTGCATCATAGGAAGTCTCCCGGCAGTCTAGGCCAATAGCAACATAACTAAGGGGTGGCTCAGGGCTCACCTGAGTCAGCCCTATTATAAGCTTTATCAAAGAGGAAAGTCTTAAGCCTATTCTTAAATGTGAGGAGGGTGTCTGCCTCCCGTACACAAACTGGGAGCTGGTTCCACAGAAGAGGAGCTTGATAGTGAAGTGCATACTATCTTAAATTAAGTTTAAATCTGACTTAGGTAAAGAATTATCAAATGAAAGCATGTAAAGGGTTAAAATCTCTAACTAACAAATTAACAATTTTGTTCGAGCTCATCTTTGAACTAAATCATATTCCAGAGACGTGACGATTAAGTGGTTTAGATGTTGTTCACACATGATTGTTCTTAGTCTATTTTTGATCAGACCACGTTTGGAGAAGGAGCATTAACCAGTTGCATTTGATACAGGCAGAGTCAGATAAATCCTTAGGCCGATATCCACATTTGGGAAAACGTTATATAGTTCCTTCTCCTTAAGCAGGATGATTAAATCCAGGAGTGAGTTGGAGAGTGTAATTTTAGCAGAGAAATTTCTTCTGGGAAATTCTCTTCCAGATCACAGCTGTATTTCCTTTACAAAATGCAAGCTGCCTTATGTATCTCAGTCTTGGGGAGTATTCCATGTTGAGTAAAATATCCAAAGTATTGACACGTCTTTTGGTAATTTTCATGTCTCTGTTATAAAGTGGTGGTCATTTATCTTGTCCAGTCAGACCATTTTCTTTACTAATGTGCACAATTTGTCTCTTGTTGCTGCACCCTTTTAGAGTCTCAGTGCGTTTGTTTTCATTTTGTTCAAGCCCATCTGTAATACGTTTCCAGTGTCACGGAGAACTGGAGCAAAAGTTGAATACTGACTGGACCAAACTAAAGTAGTCATTTGCCTTGGTGTAGCAATCAATGCCACACATTTGATTTAGAGAGTGAGCAGCACATGGAATCCACTCAGCAAGAGTTCTTCTTGAACTTCTTGAACTCGGGTCCTCAGTCCTTTATAGACTCCACTCATATGCTGCCGTTATTGTAACACTGTCCCCTACAGTTATTAATGTCCAAATTCAAATTCATGGACAATTGAAGGACATCTGTGAAAGATTTAAACAGGGACTCCCCAGTATGGTGTTCAGCGAGAAATGGATCTAACTTACTAAGAAACTTTAATATTATAAGATAATTCCCATTATTGAGACCCCTGCTGTTCATTATCCCCTCGAAATGGTAGACCCAGTTCTGCCAAAAACTGTACCACTGACACGACACACTTCACATTTTCTTGCCAATACTGCACTGGTCTTGAGTTGGGAGTATATACTCTGAGCCTGAGCTGGCTAGCCAGGCAAGGGTTGCATTGTGATGTGCCTGTCCCATTTTGTGATCCTGAAACAGATGTTCAGCATTTTCCCAATCACAGAATCCACAATTACTGAGAGCCGATTTAACATCACTAAACAATCGGCAGAAGAAACAGTACACTTTTCCAATTGAAAAATACAACCATTCCCTCTGTACCTTTTGACGTTTTGAGAACGTGTGAAATGGACTTTGCTGAAAAGTCTGTTTTGATTTTTGTAAACTCAACCATTTGCTCACCCAAAACCAATTGGTGAGGCCCTAGGCTGCAGCCTTTGTAGCCTATGCTTCGTAGACAGTCCTGGGGATAAATGTTATGTATTTTAATCTCTTTACCTTTACTCTTGTACACTCTATGTGCATGCTAGATTAATCACTGTGCTATACTTTCTATAGCGACATAATATTGATCTTTCACTGGTGATACTTTGTTTCTTTCTGGCATTAAGCACAATGTAACTAATTTGATAGCTAGTCTATACTCTTGTGAATACAGTTTCCTTGTTACTGTACTAATTAGGTTTTACAATAATGTTGCCTTTGGTCTAACTGTTTTTGGAATGTAATTGTTTTGTAATCACTACTATTGAATTTGTTGTCCAATACTTATTTCACAGTTTCACAATTGCTTCCAGTAAAAACTTCAAAGTCAATATGCTGTAACCTTTACTGGAAGTGCGTTAAGCTGGCTGCATAGCTGTGCATGTACACGTATAGTGAGGTCAAAAGACTCCCCGAAATGGCTTCATAAACATAAAGCCATTTCGGGGAAGAAATAACTTGTTTTTGGGGTTTTTTTTTACAATTAACACTTGAAATGATGAAGGCACATAAAAAATACTTATATCATACTTTGGTGTTTCATTTTTACCTCCCGACTTAAGATTTCATTAAACTCTTGCTTTTTTTTTTTTTCCTTTTTACAAAATGAACCA
>LKNJ01007301.1:0-18346 GCA_002120245.1 Maccullochella peelii
TTACGGTGAAGGAAAACGGTACACCTCTCTGAACAGTGTCTGGGAGGCTGTGGTTGCTGCTGCACAAAAAGTTGATCAACAGATCAAGAAACTGACAGACTCCATGAATGGAAGGCTTATGACGGGTGGCTGTATTGGTCACTGATTTTTGTTTTTTGAAATGTCAGAAATGTTTATTTGTAAATTTTGAGTTTATTATTCTCACTTTAACAGATGAAAATAAACAAGTGAGATGGGAAAATTGTCGATTTTTATTTAGTTGCATAATAATTCTGCACACATGGATATTCTCCTAAAGAAGCCAAAACCTCACTTTTACTTTCTTGAATATTCAGGTTTGAGGTTTATTAACATTTCGGATTGACCGAGAGCACTGTAGTTGTTAAATAATAACATTAATCCTCAAAAATACAACATGCCTAATAATTGTGCACACAGTGTAGAGCTATCTCACGAAGGTGCACCATTTATTTATTTATTTTTTCTTGTAAACGTCGGACTCACTAGCGTAATGTCGAAACTATGAGCTAAGCACAGGAACTGTTCTGTTGTTGGCAGTGACCAGCACAAATTGTTTTTTTGGTATAGGGACCACGGGACACGAGAGCCTGCGTAATATCCCTGGTAGGTCACCGCTAAAGAAATTTATTTAGCGCTAGCGGCTATGACCCAGAGTATGCCTGCCACGTTAACTTTAAGTGCAACAGGAGCAACGAAGCAAGTTAGCGCTAAGCTGCTAATTTTGTAAAAAGAGCAAAGGAGCAACCGGTTTCCTCCGACCTGCACCATCAGAACACTGGGCGACAAGGACCGCATTCACCATCGGAATCGCAACTTTCGCCAGCTCGGCCCAAATCCACAAGCGACGGAATCGGCAGCTAACGCAGCAGCACACCAAGGAATTCCTTTCCTCATGAACTGGTAACTAACTGGGCATATCTAGCTAGCATAGCAACGGTACACGGCTAAGCACAGGACTGTTAAACTTTATCAATGTACTGTAACTTTACATGTATTGATTTTGTTTATTTACTGAGCTGTATTGTTGTGATCTGTTTAGGTTATTGGCTCTGCCACACCGTTAAGTTGATGTTACTTATGCTTTACACAGACACAGAGTCTTGCAAACTAACCATCCTCTTTCTTAACACGGCGCTATTATCCTACACTGATCACATACATACATACACACACACACACACACACACACACACACACACATTCCTTTTGTCTTTAGTTAAGTACATGTAGAGTTAGATTACTTGTGTGATTCCACATTTACTAGAGTATTGATATGGTTATTTTGGTTGTAGTTATTAATTTAATTATTAATCAGGGTTCCAAATTATGTTAGTATAGTTTGATTTATGAGACTGAAGGATTAATTAATTGCCTATCATTTTTCCCTTCTTTAAGGGTGGTGCCCCGAGGTGAATTTAATGAAAGCTAAATTCTATTATTTAACATAAACATTGTTTACTTTTGATAGCCTGCAGTGGGTGTAATCATTCCACTTAATCTTTATGTACCAATTAATGTGTTAACACTATATAATTTTGGTGCCTCTGTGAGGTTATTAATTATTGTTACATATTTTGGTATCCATAAAGCCATATAAACCCCTACATTGGCTTTCTACCTCGGAGGACACAAGAGCTGAGTGGTTAAAATTTACTTTTGAAGGCAACGTCCCAGCTACAGTTATCAAAAACCGTGTGTGATAATTGCTTTGTGTCCGAATGCTTTACCAACCTGGGTCAGTACAACACAGGACTGGCTACAAAACTTTTCTGAAAGAGAGATCAATACAAACTGCCCATGGCAAAACTGCAGACAAGGGAAATTTAAAAAAAAATGATGCTTTTTGATTTTTTTGCCATTTACCATTTAGGACAACTTTGAATGTTGCGTTTACAAACTGCAACCAACAAATCCTTCTCATTCTGCCTTTAAGTAAAGCGAAGTTGAACATGTTCTCTATCAGACTTGTGTTCAGACTGTTGTGAAGCAGCCAGCTTCTGGAAAGACACTACAGTCAACAGAGAAGAGGGTCACAGGATTGCCAGACCCAGTGTTGATAAGCTACTTGTATTGTAAAGTTGCATGTTGTTGTGCCACTACTCACTAGGAAGTGGGAAATTGTACTTCAAATGAAAAGCACTTTCCCAGTTTTTATTTTTTTGGACAAAGTTGACAAATTTTGCCTAAAAAGACAGTAACTTTGACAGTAACTCTGAAGCCTATTAACTTCTGATCAAATTTGGAATGTCCCCCATCACTTACACTGAAAGGAGGGATCTCTTAATGAACAGGAGAAATTATTTCAGCCATCAAAAATGGTTTCAATGTTCGTATAGACACCAGACTTATTAGTCTATCCTTTAAGGATAAGAGCTGTTTGTACCATACTGTATCTCCTGGATTACCCAGAATGGTTGCAGGCAGGGCCATATTGAGATAGAAAATAGAACTGTATGAAAGAGTAACTTCACACTAGATCTTGTATGCAGGGAACCCATAGCTGCACTGACCTGTATGGGTTGAAAGGTTTAAAGGTGCCTTGTGGAGTTTTCTCGTAAAAAGAGTTTCTGTTTACATTCAGTGTTACTCACCAAAATGCATTGTGTGTATCCTTGAGGTCTTGATAACGTTTTGAATGCATCTCCTTCCTCATAAACCATTTGCAAAGCTCAAAAGTTTGAAACCTGCATTTTTTGCATCCATGTTTACTAGTGTGTGTTGGTGTGTTTCTTGACCTGTTGATCACTGCAATAGCGTGAAACCATTAGCTGAAATCTGAATCGTGTCACCCCCATTTATGTGCGAGTGCAAAAAAAACAGGGGAATAAAATAATTCAAATAATAAAATCAGACTGTATGGTCTGTTATGATGACCCAAAATTCTATCCACCTCCATTGCTCAATGGTATTTGTTAATGGGAATTACCCTCTATCATTCCCTGTCAGGATTTTGGTTTAACCTAATTTTTACGGATTACCTGCTGTTGTGAATATCTTCAACAAATCTAAATAAACATGACTTATTTATTGGAGATACACACACATAACTATGTTCATATGTTTTTGTGTCCGTGTCCAGAGGAAGATGGTCAGCCCAGAAGAGCTAACACTCAAGAAGAGAATGAACAACGAAATGAGCCAATATCATGGTAAGATACTCCTCAGGCATTCCAAGATGGACTTCAACTGAGTCCTGTTATTAAGACCATGTTGCAATTGGTGTATATGAATCAGCCTGCAACATGATGGCAAAGTATAAGACACTATGCAAACCTACTGCCCAACACTACTCACAGGTAAATGTGTGGTAAACTGCATCCATCTATTTTCAAACATATCTAAGCAATAAGGACACCTCATCTAAGCATGCAACTCCATATTTAAAAGGGGTATCTACAAATACAATACGAATATTATTTGTATCAAATTTAGAGTGAGTTGAATATGCACGGTTCATTTTACAGGGAAAAAAATATTACTGCAAACATTTTTGCAGTAATATTAACCCGCCACCACCGTCTCCTGATTGACACAATTTACCACAAACATAAACTGTCAGGAACTGTGTCAGGATCTCTGATGTCCATCAAGGATAGACGTCCATAAATCAGTTTAGAAATCATATAAAAAGGCACTTCCTATAACTTCTTCAGATCTTGTCCCATAATCATGAGACTTTTTGTTCAGTATCAGAATAATCCAGGTGGTTTTGTCTGTACAGTGTGAATGGGAACAGCTATTAGTCAAAGCAGCATGTGCCACAATGTAAACAAATAGGTTATAGACTAAAAACATGCAGGTGTACTTGCATTGAAGTTCAATACTCGCATATTCAGCGATGCTCATCCTCAATCAGTTATCACCATATTAGTGAAGCTTTACTGATTATCCACAGGTGTTAGTTTCAGCACAGAGTCTACAAAGTTTGCATAGCATTTGATCCAATCTGAATCCAGTATCGAACCGCATATTTAATTGGAATGCTGTCAAACCTCTTAGTGAACGTATTAATGTGGTGTGTTCAACTTTTCAAAAGCTGCTAAGATAATAGAAACTAAAAAGAACCAGTTGAAATCAGTAGGTTGAGAAGACAGAAGCAGTTTTGAGTGACAGTCTAATTAGTGTTTATATCCTGTAGCTACCACCTGAAAATTAGATAAAATAGAACTTGAATCATCAAAGAAATGTTTGTGCCAAAGATGCTCAGTATACATAGTAAAATAAATATATACATAGCAGTAGAATATATGAAATGTTGATTAAGTATTTACATTACACATCCGCTTAATTTATTTTGTAGGGGAAACAAGTTATTGTTATATTATCAAAAAAGGGGCACCAAAATAACTGTAGCGATAGTCTTACACATTAGTACCAAATACCTGGGTCTTAATACGCATGTGTGTAAATTGAAGTAGAGCTATGACACTCAACTTTGGCTATCAGAAATAATCAATATTTATATTAAATAACAGAATTTAACTAACATTAAATTCACCTCGGGGCACCACCCTTGAAAAAGGGAAAAAGATAGCCAGTTAATTAATTCAGTCTCAGTCTAAAGGCTGCTACAGAGTTCTTGACTTGTGTACAGTGACCTTTATACTTAATACACACAAACCACATAGTAATCAAGTTCTTTATGAATGAAAGTTAAACTACTAACTACACATACAACTATAACTACCAGACAGACTCACACGGGGGAACACCAAAATAATGCCCTGGGTTTCTGGAAACCACCTTTTGAGATAAAAGCCAGACAGACAAATTAATAAATGCAACCAAAAATGAATCAAATGAATACGCGCGGGAAAAAATGCTGAGAGCTTATTAGGAAGCAGAGTGAAATGTTTTAGGTTACTTATCATGATTATTGAAGGAAGATCCTATTCCTGGTCTAACGCTAAATTACTTTAGGTAATCTATAGCATCAACCTCAATATCACAGGAAAGTAAAGTTTCACCTGATGCTTCAGATAGCCGGGGCAGATGTTGCTCCGGACGGGAGGAGGGAGACGTTTCTCGTGTGGGTCCGTTCTGGAGCTTTCGGGCCTCCTCAGGTGTGCTCATCTCCACGCGGCAACTCGGCTCGAGACGCCGGTCTCTATGTCAGGCATCTTCGGGGTACGTTCAATCCCTCGTAGCGATTCGGCTTGAATCGGGTTTTCTCTCTCTGTCAGCAGGGAGAGGAATGATGTCATCTTCACACACCCCACTTGGCTGGGTGTGCAGGATTTAGAGTTTCTTCAGTTCTAACTTTGTGGTGTTAGAACACAGATGTGGAACAGTCTTCTTTCGGACAGTTCTTGTTTCCAAAGTTGGCTGGATGAGGCGAGGGCCTTCAGCAAGTTCTGTGTGGTTCGGATACCGCTGATGGGCAATCTTCTGGGCCTGCTCGGTCTAGGCCAGTGGTAAGCTCTAAAGAGCAGAACCATGCGCAGGTCTCCGGACGAATGGACCAGCGGCCCGCTCGTCCGGGACGAGGCCGATAGCATCGAGTATAGAATTCAAGCAAAGAGCATGAACTCTTTTTCTTCTTTCAGATAAGGCTACGGTTAAGGGAAGAGAGCATCTTCTCTGGAAAGAGAGCAAGAGCATGAACAGAACTCCTACTCAACTCAACTGATAGATCTTAGGGTGTCTTCTTGTCTTGAAGTCTTCTGTAAAAGGGATGTCTGATGTCCATGGCGGGAAACTTTACTCCACCCACCCTAGATCTATTATATCTTAACTATTTTCTTTGTCATAATTTCGTTCTAAATAATTAATTTAGTCAATGAAGTTGATCACATGTCTAATACTTCCATATTTAATAGCGTGGCATTCTCTGCTGCAGAACGATACCAAACACCTTATAAAGACAGTCACAGACAGTGTTAAACCAGGTTTAAATGGCGATTATAAACATGTTATTGTAACACCACACATACATATTTACCATATCTGTATACAGTATATATGCATAGGTGTACCTATATGCACAGCAAATTGGTGAGTGAATCAGAATAAATTCTATATATACCAGGGATCCTTTGATCACAGAGAGGTCTCTGTCTCGTTCAAACACATGCTCTGTGTGTGTGTGTGTGTGTGTGTGTGTGTGTGTGTGTGTAACAATTGGGGAATCTGTTAACAATTCAGTGACACATAAACTTAACCCATGCACATAGATGCTTGCTTCATCAACTAACTTCAATGATTTCTTCATCTAAGCCATCAACGTGTCTCTTAGACCCCGTCCCAACTAGGCTGCTTAAAGAAGTTTTACCCTTAGCACTTCTTTACTAGATATGATTAATCTGTCATATTAATCTCTCCCTCCCCTCTCTCTCAACCCAACCGGTCGAGGCAGATGACCACCCACCCAGAGCCTGGTTCTGCTCGAGGTTTCTGCCTGTTAAAAGGGAGTTTTTCCTTGCCACTGTTGCTTGTGCTTGCTCGTGGTGGGAATTGTTGGGTCTCTGTACACATAAGGAGTCGGTCTAGACCTGCTCTTTATGACAAAGTGCCCTGAGATAACGTTGTTATGATATGGCGCTATATAAATAAAACTGAATTGAAAATTGAATAGATCTCTATGTATATCCACGTACAGTATCTTCATAGGTATAGCAGATTAAGTAAGATAAAAGTAAGTAAAAAAGTATTACTACAGGTCATCCAGCTCTGATCTCTGCTACAGGAATGTAGAAGAGGAGGGGCGGATGCAGAAGGGGCTAACCCCCACACAGACACGTCTGCACTCAGAGATTGTATCAGGCATTTAAGCTTAAATCTTATTTCCTTACAAGCTATGATCCATTTACATGTTATGTAAAGGCATATTATCATTTCCTGTTTAATTTTCTATTAAACAAAACCAAACATCACATCTTTATCTTTATCTGGATTAGTGNTAGTTGTAAACCATTCCTGTTCGTTCAGTTTCCATTTTACCTGCATCAAAATCAGCATGTTAAACTTCAGTACTTTTCAGAGGGTTAGTTAAACATAGCATATTGATTAATATACATTTAATTAAGCATGGCAAAGTCAGTTCCTTTGTTCTTGTGTCAAGAGTTCAGAGTCTTCAGTCCAGATCCTGGAATGTGGGAGTATAAGACTAGTTGACTACAGACCTGTCGTAAATTGGGCAGTTGTCACTTAGCTTTCTCTTAATGTCCTCCCTGAGTCCTGGTGGGTCTTTGTAACATCCTGTGAATTTGTCTTTTGCCTGTTTTATTTTGAAGTCCAGTCCTTCCTGTTTCCTGTCTGTTCNAACAAAACCAAACATCACATCTTTATCTTTATCTGGATTAGTGGATAGTTGTAAACCATTCCTGTTGGTTCAGTTTCCATTTTACCTGCATCAAAATCAGCATGTTAAACGTTAAACTTCAGTACTTTTCAGAGGGTTAGTTAAACATAGCATATTGATTAATATACATTTAATTAAGCATGGCAAAGTCAGTTCCTTTGTTCTTGTGTCAAGAGTTCAGAGTCTTCAGTCCAGATCCTGGAATGTGGGAGTATTAGACTAGTTGACTACAGACCTGTCGTAAATTGGGCAGTTGTCACTTAGCTTTCCCTTAATGTCCTCCCTGAGTCCTGGTGGGTCGTGGTTTATGGCCCGGAGGTCATATAGATAACATGATGTTTTGGGAAACTTCATCCTTGAGTCTTACCAGAGACTTGTTTTATGGCAGGGACCATAGCTGTGTCACACTTTAATTCTTTCTCATGATGAAAGATGTAGAATTATTCATCATCAGGCTCCTTATCACGCTACAAACAGGTTGGAACCTGGCTCTGATGCCCGGGTCAAACCTTTAGAGGCCCTTCTGTCATTTTAAGCACAGCACCATCAACCCACTATAAAATGTTTAATGTTAACACAAGACATAATTGACAGACCAGTTAGCTTATCTTCTCTAATACTACCATATGTGTTTTCCAATATTACATACCACAACAACAAAATGTTGGGCTGAACCTTCCATACCTAGAATACTACCACTACTGCAGTGTGGCTAAAGGTTTGTCTGCGAGTACTATCAGAGGAAAGGTCATGGGATCATGTCTTTTTTCCCCTTGGGAACAATGTCCAAATATTCAATGCTAAATAGATTCTCACCAGAGATATCACATCAGTGGTGCAAAATTGCTATGGAGGTTTCCATCTATCCAATGCACAATCTACACAGACCAATTATAATGTCTAGAATACTTCCACAAAACACTCCCATCTTTTAAGCCCTCTTTTTGAATCCCCCAGGGCAGTAAAAAAGATAACATTTAAAATACTAAATGATAAATATGTATAATAACTAATCTGTATCTCTTTCTCTTTCTTTCTCTACCCTTCTCTCATTCTATGTAATTAGAACAAGTCAGCCATCGTGTCTGACACCCACAACTAATTACCATGTCACTTTGCTCATTTGGCGTACTGGCACAGCACAGCATACAGTGTGTGTGTGTGTGTGTGTGTGTGTGTGTGTGTGTGTGTGTGTGTGTGTGTAGTCTGTTTTCTAATTGTTTTCTCTGCTGTTTTCTGTCTCAGGTCTGATCACCACAACCTCCAGGAAACTGGACCGCGAACAACAAACAGAACACGTTTTAGAGGTAAGGACATAGTGTATGTTTATGTGTGTGTGTGACGGGACGTCTGCTGGACCAGGAAACAACAAATCTTTGATTTGAAGCAAGGAGTATTATAAAGATAGAAATCATTGAGAATACTTAGAAATAAAAACATTGCATGGTATGCTCTTTCTATTTTGCTCCATTCTCAGCGAGTATTCTGTTCTTTAACATCACAAGTCTGCATCACAAGTCTGCAGTGATGTGAACATGTGTCAGTACCAAAATCAACAAGATCAGGCGTCTTACGTTTTCGGTACTGACCAACATATGTCCTGTAGTGTGTCATGTAGTGAAAGTTGGCATCAAAAGGCCGGTCAGATTTGTAGTGTGTGACTGCTGCAGGGGTTAAGTATTTTTGTAGGCCAACCCAGAAGTTAGCATTGCCCTGGTTCCCTCGACAAAAAGCCAATGGGATTTTTCCATTGGATTTTGGATTATTGCAGAAAATAAACTCTGTGGCAAACAAAAGTTTATGATACTTAATCTTCCGAAATTAACACCACTTTTATGATTTTTGAAGTGTAAATGCAATCACCAGAAGTAAAAAGCTAAAGTTAGGCTATGAACGAACTACACCATGGTTGCATGACTTCAACATCACCACCATTTAGCTTCCAATTTGTAATTTGGTTTTGCGCGCTTACCTCTTCTACAAAAGCCTTTGGGAAAGTTTGAGTTAGAATAGTTTGCAAGAGCGCGAGTATAAACCCAACAAGGCTGTAAAGGCAGACAAGTGAGTAGATGAATTTCTGTGTTCGGTGTGATGACGTTTAATGTCCCCGACAACTTCTGTAGTCTCATTTAGCCACTTGTTAGTAACCGCCTTTTTTAAGACATGTAAAAGCTTCAACGTTCACCAGTGGGGTATTTACTGATGTATTTTATGTTGTAGAACAAAATGTGAACATCTCTTAAGCTTGTGTTAACCACAAACCTTATTTCAGGCATCTGACCAAAAACCCATTTAGAAACCCACTGACTTCGAGACGAGGGAACCGGAAGTGCAAACTTGCTAACTCATTTCAGGGTTTTAGGACTGTGGTGGAAATTCTGATTTCCCTTGTGGAGAAGTGAACAAATAAAATGATGATTCAACAAACCGTTGTCTTTTGTAGATTTCATTTAGCAAAAGAATAAAGTGTAACAAATAAGGAGCAAAAATAGAATACGTAAGTAAATAAGTAACAGGTAAGTAAGTAGGTGAGTAAGTAAGGAGCCAACAGATAAGGACGAACACAGAGTCGATCTATTTCAGCTGAAAGGACAGAGATCATACACCGAGCTGTGTACGATGAGTCTGACCCCAAAGTGCAGAAACAGTCACATATTTATAATAGCATGAAAACAACCAGGCAAGGGAGACATAATACTGTCAGACTTTGACCTAAGCATCTATGCCTTATGCTAACAAACATCATGCAAGCATCAATACAAGACAGACTGTTCTCCTATCGCCCCTTGAAGGACACAGGGCAGACTGTTGTTCAGAAACCAAATTTACCAAAATACCAATGTGTTTGTCAGATGAAACTATCACACAGGATAATAACAAAATACCATCAAACACATGACACTACATAACACTCATAATGATACATTTTGCTCTTACAAGGACTCATTCCTGCAGCACTCTATTTAAATTTTCCAAATGTATGCAGTTTCTTTATGTTACGTTATGTTCTCATATGGTTGCTTGTGTTTAGGCAACATTAAACATTTGACATTTTGTACATGCAAGTTCTTATATGACCTTTGAAAAAGTAGTTTGACAAAATAATGTTAACTTGAGCATCACTCACTTGCTTTTTCCTGAGTCTTCAACTGCATCTCACGGTCTTCATCAAGGAATAGAGTTTGCTCACTTGTCATAGAGTTGGTTCAGTTCAGTCACCACGTTACCTAAACATGGAACTGCTGTCACATAATAAACACTTGGTTGTATATGGAGTGGATTCTCTGGAGTGGATGATGAGAATCCACTCCGCGTGTCCAAGTGTCATTGGGCAGACACTGAACCCCAAATTGCTCCCAATGGTTGGCCAGCACCCTCCGTGGTAGCTCGCTGCCATCAGTGTGCGAGTGTGAGCGTGTGTGAATGAGAGGCTAAATTGTAAAGCGCTTTGGATTAAGCGTTATATAAATGCAGCCATTTACCACCAGGACACTGCAAAATCAGTGGGGACCACCAGAAACATCCCAGCAGTGACATTTAACCAGAGTCTTCAAGTCACATGGAGTACACAATTACCACAAAGCATTCAACATCGTAAGATCTCTGCTGGTATGTGCGTATGACAACCAACTCCATGACAAAAGAAAAAACATGGTCTTTATCAGAAGGTGTGATGAAGACATTAAGAAAAGTTAGGATATAAACCTTGAGTTCAGATTATTTTGCCAAATATTTAAGAATCTTGACATAATTTTGTAAAATATAAAAGAGAAAACATGTTTCTATTTATCAAAGCAAGTTATGGAAAAAAGAGTTGTTTTGATATTAGTGTCAGAACTCAGGTATCACATTTCAAACCATACCCAGCCCTGCTGGTGTTGCTTAACAGAGGACTCACAGGGATGGTGCATTGACACCCCTTTCTTTCTTGCCAATGCCCAGTGTGCGGCAAGACCATGAATTTGTGCTCCAGTCCAGACGCTGCCAGGATTTAGATGAGAATAAATCGGCTCTCCCATCTCCTCTACACATACACACACACATCACTGTTCCCTCTGCTCTTTGTTGTCCCCAGTGAGGTTTGCATTAGCTTGGTAATAGAGCTAGTCTGAAGACCGTGTGTTCGCGTTGATCTCTGTTAGACGATAATGTGAACCTGTCTCTACTCTGCTCTACCCTGATTGGAGATAAATTGTGCCACTGGCTTTCTCATGACTCATACACTTTAGTGTGTGAAGAGTGTGTGCCTGTTTTGTGCATGCTGTGTGTGTATATGTCAGCTGTAAGCAAACAGCATGTTAGATGTTGAATTTGTGTTTATTGTCAAAAACTATTAACTCAGTTTCAATAGTTCTATGGCTCCACACATGTCTATAGGTTTATAGTCCTCACCACTGAACAAGTGGCCAGCATGCAATGGCTTTTAGAATACAAAATAGGCCAACCGTGTTCTCTAAATCAGTCTCTATCCCCACACTAAGAGCCTGAGTCTGCTGGGTCAGTCGTAATTACCACTGGTAGCCTGGTAGGCTTTATCATCCCCACTAGTGGTGCTATGGAGCTTCGATTGTAATTGAGGCTTTTGGTCAGTGCACAAAGGCTTGTATAAATAACTGACTAGGCTAGAGCAACCCAAAATGTATCATCATTGATACATCAGTCTAATGTATAAATTGTGATGTCATTCTGACATTCTTTAAAGTTTGCTATTTTGCAGTGTACACACCAACAAACGGATAAACTTACAGACTTTTAGCAGCTAAAAACAGGAAGTAAACACTGCACTTTTTATGTTGATGGGCTGTCTGTCAGACCCCTTTTCAGCTCATTTTTATTGGTGTTTCAGAGAAACACTGTAGAGTGCTTGAGGTATGGCTGCTAGTGTTACCTCTACAACAAATATATAGAGACGACAATGTAAACTGTAAATGTTTCCCTTTTGAAACGAAAAACTAAATCTTGTATGGAGAGTTGGAGGTGTTAAACAAGCAGCACATTTGACACATCTGAACAGATTTTCATTAATTCATTTTCAAAGGCACGTTTCCCTTTTCAACATTTTATTTTTATTGATTTATTTTATTTTATTTAAACTTTATTTAACCAGAAAGTCCCTCGAGATGAAACATTGGTTATGTAAGGAAGCTGAGCCATTCGTTGGGCTCAAAGCAGTGTCATTATCTTAGATTTTATAACTAACTGTAACTGATGCTTAGTTTTTATTGCCTGTATCTTATTTTGATTAATCGATTGATCATTTACTGTACAAGACTTAAGAAAGTTTAATAATTTTGTGTCAATCAAAAAAATCAATGAATCAATGTCACCATCTTTTCAGCACTAACAAAACTTGTTGTCTCTGAGTTCTCAAGGACAGAGGGAGCAACTGTGTAATGAAACAGATTTTTCTCTATTGGATGAGACAGGGCTACGTTTAACAATGGATTTAATGACTTTTTTTCTCTCTTCAGTTAGAGAACCCTTCACAGACGAATGTGTTGCCATCAATTACCTGTATTAGATTTAATTTATTAATCAAATGATAAAATTAACTGATTTTGGCACCAAAAGACATTTTGAAGGGCATAACATTTTTAAAAAAAATGTATTTAATACTTCAAAGGTAGACAAGCATATTGACCACCGCAGCACACACACGCAGATCTCTTAAAGAACTACATGTATTTATCTATCTCTTTCCTCATCCTCCTCTCTCTTATTTTCCATGATTATGTTCTCTCCACTTCCTTTTGCCTTCCATAGTCAGCTAGCTAGCTAGCTGGTTTAGGGATAATTCTTTCTTCACAATTTCTGCAGCTCCTGATGTCTGGCATTTTCAAAAATGACAGATGATATTCTTAAATGAAGCCAGTCATGAGCACACGGGAAATGAACTGCTGCTGCGTCGTAAATCTGTGACAAGCTGAAAAGTGATTGCACTTCAAGCAAAATTAATATAAATTTAGGACAATAGAGAAAAGCCTACTTTGTAGCTCACGTTGGCTAGCTCCACCTCTCAGTGATCACTTCCTTATCATTTTAGAAGTACAGAAGCTTAATAAAGTAGCTGTCAAAACACAGGAAGACACATTCTTTTCCTCTTCATCATATTAATGACAGCCTGACAGAGAACAGCAGCAAATAGAATTAACACAGGTTACTTTTGAATAGGGAACATGTTTTACAAAGTAATCAGTTCCTTTTTTGTTCAAGGAATGTTGTAAAATCTCAGAGTGAAACATATTTTTCAGTAAAGGTCATCTTCCAGGATTTAGGAGAGCAGAGATCTACAGAGCTGTTGAACAAACCAGTTTGTGCGACAAGTCTAAAAGCCAAAGTGATTCTACCTATTCTGAATGGCCACACTTGAAGGTGCCTGCCATCATAGCCTCCTCCATGCTGCATCCCACTTTGGCCACATGAATTTTCTTTTCATTTTAAGTTAATTAGATAAATTGCTTTCAAGTAATCCTCATCAACTCGCAAAGTCAGGAATCATGTCACCATGTTGAAATTGCCTGGTTTTTGCCTTCAGATGGTCAAAAGTCAAGATAATTTGCTAGGTTGCAAGTTAAAAAGGAGCACCTAAATGCTCCATTATTTAGTTCTCTGTGAGGTTAGAGTGCCTAATTTGGGGATGACGACCAGGTTCAACCCGGCCATCGAGTCCTCTAAGGGACACTCCATCTCCTCGACACACTTCATGGCTCGCATCTTCAAAGGATCCAGTCCCTGAATTGGAACACATTCTGTGTGTATGTATTTGTATTGAATCTCTCACTCTGTTCTGCCACTGCAGGTGTTGGTGTCAGATGGTGGTCCTAGTCCCAGGCAGAGTACAGTGTGGGTGATGGTTCAGGTACTGGATGAAAACGACAACAAGCCCACATTTCCTGAGAAGGTCTACCAGGTCAAACTTCCAGAGAGAGAGCGGAGAAAGAAGGGCGAGCCCATCTATCGGGTGTTCGCCTACGACCGTGATGATGGGCCCAACAGCGATCTCTCCTACAGCATTGTGGATGGCAACGAGGATGGGAAGTTCTTCATCGACCCCAAGACTGCAGTTGTATCTTCACGCAAGGCCTTCACTGCGGGGAGCTACGACATCCTGACTGTACATGAACCTCGATCAATTTTTAAGCATAGTCTGCTAACAAGTTTTAGGACTTGTTTAGTAGAATTTTTTTAACTCAAAGTCTTAGTCATGGTCACATCTTCAGACTTGTTGAACTATTTAAATTAGTATTTTAATGATTTTACATTTAGCATTTTATATTTCAATGTGTGGAAGGTCTTTTATTTAAACCTGATGCACCCAAGGTTGGATTACCAACTGGGCAAAGCGAGCAACTTCGCTAGGGACCCAGAACTCCAGGGGCACTGAAAGCTGCAGGCTTAGTGTGTGTCAGCTGCTTTGTGATCATTTAACTGAAAATGACTTTGGGAATACACACCACTAAAGCACAATATCAAGATAAGACCCTTAAGGTGGGTCCCGCTTGATCTTGAGGCGCTGTCTTAAAAACAATCTGGTTCAAGACCTTCATTATTTCAGTTTTGTACTTAAATATTGTATATCTCTAAATACTCTGAATCAAGTGTGTCACAAAACAAACCTTGGAACAGGTAGTATTCCAGAATGAAAAACTTTCCACATTGCACAGAGAGTGGGAGGACGTGGGGGGTGGGGTACATAGTATCATAGTTTCATGCAAATATGTTGGTCAAGTTAAAAGCCTCAGTTTGTGCCACCTGTAGAGTGAATCTGTATCTGTTTGCATATGTTTAAAGCTTTCTGTTGACTCTGTATGCATTCAGGCCACCTCTAAATTCAGCCCAGTTATCCACCAGTTTGACCATCATACACTTACAATTAATGTTAATATTTATTAACCGTAACCACAATCTTTCCCTAACGTTAACCGTACTGTAGCTGTCATATGCAGATATTGTAAATGTTAAAAAACATTAACTCTAGATCTAATCTGGGGTTTTACTTAATCCCCCAATATCGACATACTAGTTTGGGGTTGCCAAATTTCACTTCACATTTGCATCTAATCAGGAATTTCACGACTCAAAAATATCCATCCATTTTTGTTCTCTGTTTTCCTAAATGCCATTTCTGAGTGACTGACTCTTCTGTGTGAGTCTTTTCCCTACTTTACAATCTAACTTGTGTGCTTCTCTCTTCAGATCAAAGCGACAGACAACGGCCGACCTCAGAAGTCCTCCACAGCTCGCCTGCACATCGAGTGGATCCGTCGACCTCCACCTTCAACTGTCCCGCTGCTCTTTGATGACCCAGTCTACAATTTCACTGTCATGGAGAATGATATGGTGGCAGAGATTGTGGGTGTGGTGTCCCTGCACCAGAGCTCCGCCCCCTTGTGGTTTGACATTACAGGTAAAATCCTCCTAGAGGTGAGAAGGATCCTCTGTCGGCCAGTGCAGAGCTTTGTGTGGTGTGAGGTAGGGTGTGCCCAGGTTCTGTGCATGGTGCGTGTTGGGCTGACGGTGGTGTGTGTTGGTGTGCGTTGGTGTAATATGAGATGCAGCTCAGGTACTGTGGCCTCGTTGCATGATCTGTTATGCCGTGCCCATCCCAGTCACCATGGCGACAGCTTCTCCAGGTCTGTATGGCTGGTAGGAGGTAAAGCAATGGAAACAGTTGGTAGTCTATAGAGAACTGATATGGAATGAATTCAAGATAAAATTTAAGCAAAAGTATCTTCGTGTTTGTTATCCTGAGAGTCTTTTTTAAAAGGGACTTTCCCATTAAGAAATTTAGAGTTATTTATATAATTATATTATTAAGTATTATGACTTTAGTTCCTTTTATAATGTCTCTGCTGCGAGGAGGCACTAGCTCGCTCTCAATAAAGAACACTGACAGATTTTAAAGCCAGTGTGACATTCAAGTGGGAAATTCCCAACATGGCACACTTAAATCCCTTTGATCTGTCAAAGTTCACTATCACCCACTTGAAAGGCTTAACCAGGTTATATCATGCCCAGCGCACTAAGCTCAATTTTTACGCATTATGGTGATGATTCTGGTGTGGTAAAAGTGATTTAATAATCAGTACTTTTGATTCTAATTCTATCATTTTTTAATGCCATTCAATACTATATATACACTGACAGTTCCCCAGCCGTGATGCATACACTGTGGGCTCCAATCAGCCCAAACTAGAAGGACAACAGCGACCAGGAAGGACTGCGGTTCCCACAATGCACCATCCATCTTTCCTTTTGTTGTCACCGAGCAGTGACAGTCAGTGTGTATCCAGCTGGAGATACCTTCTGGCTCGTGCTTCTGGCTCTCCATAGCTCTGTCCCAGTCCATTTCTCTCTCTCTCTGTAGACGTTCTTTCTCACTTCTACATTGACACTTTTTCTGTGTGTATACATTCCTTCTCTAGAATCACAGTTTTTTTCTTTCTGAAACATATATATATATATATATACACATACACATATATATATATACACATATATATATATACACATACACACACACACACACACATACACACATACATATACATATATATATTATTCTGAGTACTTTAAGTATATTCTGATGCTGAGAGTTTTAAATGCAAGTAAAATAGAGTACTTCTATCACACCATAAATATAAACATTGTCTGTTGATCGACTTATTGATGAATTATTGACATGTCACTGATCACTGCTGGGCGTACTGTGTTGTCTCGTTTATCTTCACTTTGATGCCTCACAGAGCGAATAAAACAGATCCGACTAGACTCTGCTGTCTGACTGACTGACTGTCTGTCTGCTGACATGTGGACAGACAGACAGACAGTGAGGCAGGTCGACAGCTGTGACAGAAGCAGCTGAGATGTGTTTGCACGACTCCGAGCTCCTTCAGTGTGGAGGTGATGAGAAACCAGACGACAGGCGGAGGTGAAGAACTGAAAGATGACGTGGACAGACAGAGAGACAGACAGACAGAGAGAGAGACAGAGAGAGCGAGACAGAGAGAGCGACAGAGAGAGACAGAGAGACAGACGGAGAGACAGACAGAGAGACAGACAGACAGAGAGACACAGACAGAGAGACAGACAGAGATAGAGAGACAGAGAGAGATAGAGAGACAGAGAGAGACAGACAGAGAGAGACAGAGACAGAGAGAGACAGAGAGACAGAGAGAGAGAGACAGACGGAGAGAGAGACAGAGAGAGAGACACAGAGAGAGAGACAGACAGAGAGAGACAGAGAGAGACAGACAGAGAGAGACAGACAGAGAGAGAGAGAGAGACAGACAGAGAGACAGACAGACAGAGAGAGAGATAGAGAGAGACAGATAGAGAGACAGAGAGAGATAGAGAGAGACAGACAGACAGAGAGAGACAGAGACAGACAGAGAGAGACAGAGAGACAGACAGAGAGAGAGAGAGAGACAGAGAGAGAGAGACAGACGGAGAGAGAGACACAGAGACAGAGAGAGAGACAGAGAGAGACAGACAGAGACAGACAGAGAGAGACAGAGAGACAGAGAGAGAGAGAGACAGAGAGAGAGACAGAGAGAGCTGAAGAAAAAGAGGAAAGAAAAGCCGCTTTCGAAACTGGAAGAAACAACTAAAGAGAGAAAAACATAAAAGAAGAGAATAAAACAAAGAAGAAAATAAACTCCACCTGCAAAAGTTCAACGTTTAGAAAAGTAATAATCTGCTCAGAGCTGCAGCTCATGAGGAAATCTCCACATTAACATCCCAGTTTGAGTCTCCTCCTGGTCTGGATCACCTTTACATGAGACACCTGCTTATTGAGGTCGTCCAGGTGAGTCACAGGTTTATTATGAATCATATGTTTGATATTAATGGGTGGAGTCTGTCAGTCTGTCTCTCTGAACACGAGTTACTTTCACTGTTTCAGACTTTAACAAAACATCTCGGTGGAGAGAAAGAAAGAAAAGAAAGAGATGAAAGAGAGGCTGCTTTGAAGCCTCTGGCAGAGAGAATATAAGAGCCGGGAGGGTGGAGAAGGGTGGGGGAGGG
>LKNJ01007302.1:0-13056 GCA_002120245.1 Maccullochella peelii
TAATATTTTAAAAAGTATAAAAGTTATAAAGAAGAAAAGTCATAGCATAAATGTTCTTAAAGAGCTGAAAGCATGCTGAAGGAGTAGGCGACCGAAAAACGTACGAAAGTAGAATAAGAAAAATAAAGAACAGGATAACAATAGTGTGAATGCTGAATCAGCATTCCCACTAACTATAAAGGGTCGTTAACCCAAATTACAAAAAACATATTTTTTATTGTTGTCAAGAGTTTTCATAGGGACTATTTCTTTGGGAAAGTAATTCCAATGGCACCTGATCACAATGATATCTAGGTATTATCCAGAGTAATGGGGACATTGTTACTGGAAAGTAAAGTTACGGTCGATTTTTCTTTCTTTTTTTTTAAATATGAAATTTCCAATGCTGTGAGCACTACAAATGAAATTCAATTAACCTCCATTATATTAGAATGGAGGCAGAAATAGACGGATATCTCAGAATCTGGCCAAATTAAACCAAACTATCTGCGTGGCTGGAAACCAGCGAGAAAGCAAGTGAGAAATGATGTTTATTGTAATTTGGGTGAACCAACTCTTTAAAGCGGCTATAGTCAATATTTCAATATTAACAAAATATCATGTGACTACTTATATTTGAAAATGGTCGCTCGTAGTGAGAAACTCACAGATTCTGCAGTTCCCCTCAGCTCTACAGCACTTTATAACGACTTGTAGCTCATGTTTATGTTTTCACTCTCACTGCTCTCATATAAAATATTGTTTTCAGCCGCAGCAGACAGCGATTTTTAAAAACTTAGTTTGCTACCTGCTCAGCACCAAAGAACAGACAGACAAAATTAGCAACTAGCCCATGAACATTGTGGAGCATTTAGCATTTAGCAGCTAAAGACCCAAATCGTTTAGCACCTGATCATTTAAAATCCATACCATGTAAAAATCCATACACTGCTGTTTTAGCTCCAAAGGCCTGTTTCTGTTTTTTCCCTGATTCAATTAGTATTATGTTAACTGGGTCCTACTCTGCAGTCCAGTCTCATCGCCTCTGCTGTGATCGGGACATAATGGCCGCTTTCCATTTCCACTATTCCCATGGCGACGGCAGTCCTATTTCCTCCCAGTGCTGCAGAGTGTGAAAGACGAGGGTTTAACCCCAAACGGTGTGTGTCACACTGCAGTGGAGTGTGTGCTTAAATGGTTGTTTATGTAGTGACACAGATAGATTCAAATTCATTGTGGTTATGCAGTATTTTCTCTTCTCTTCTCTCATTTGACCAAAGAAAGGGAGGGAGAGGATGGGAAGAAGGAGTTACAGTTAGATGTGTAAGGAGAGATGGAGTAGAAAAGTTTTGGCAAAGGTTTAGAGGCAACGAGGATTGACTGTAGTAGTAAATGGAAGAGATGTAGACTCTGATATTCCCTTTAAGAAATCCACTCCCATCTTCAGGATTATCCCGACTCCTTGTACAGCCTTCCAGAGGCTGCAGAGTTGGGATCTGGGTCAGTCAGGGAAGTTTGTGTTCTTGTGTCCACAGACCCACTCGTAGTGGTCTGAGCTTCGTGCACATCATAGATTTCTTGACACGCACATACACCCACACTTGTCTGGGGAACCCAGCTGAGCTGTTCATGCAGATGATGACATTATCTTCTCCTGCAGGCTCCCTGCAGTCAGATGCTGTCACTTACTGTCACCTAATTTCCATAGTGGGAAAACTTCTTCACTTTCATCTAGTAGTTATTTCGTTTTCTCTTCCAGAGCAGATAATATCATGTGGAGCTGTATTTGCTTGGCAGCAGCCATTGCAGCTTTTGTAACGTTTTCAACATTGGACAATGTGTTGACAAAGCGATTCTCTGCATTTGAGTTGCAGTGGGCGTCCCTCTCTTTCTCAGAGAACAATGCAGGACAGCTGACTCATTTTCCCTATCTCTTATATCTGCAGCAAGGCACAAAAAATCTTATATCTGCACCATAAACTCCATGGTTCTGTTTCGCTTCACATGCAGCTCGGAGAACGTCCTTTAGTAGATGAACGAGTACCACCACTCAGTAATTATCTCCATTTGTAGTGGACTCTTTGAACTTACGTCATCCACTGAAATATTAATTCTGAGCTCTTTTGAGTTCATAAGCACGGTTGTTTTCTTTCCTTAATAAGACTGAGAGTCTACAGCCATGCTAGCAGCTCTGTGAGGCCGCACAGCGGTCCTTTGAGCTAAATGCTAACGTCAGCATGTTAATCCATGATGCTAACATGCTGATGATAAGCAGGTATAATGTTCACCATCTTAGTCCAGCATCTTAGCATGCTAATATTTAGCACTAAACACAAAGTAAAGCTGAGGCTGATGGGAATGTCATTAGTTTTGCAGGTATTTGATCAGAAACCTAAGTGTTGGACAAAGTCATTAGGATTCATCTTCTGGGAACCATGAATCTCTGTACAAAATTCTGTGCAAATCCATCAAGAAGATGTTCAGATATTTCACAAAATGAGGGAAAACTTTGCCCTGCAGATGGCGCTAGAGGAAAAGTCAGACGATCACAAAAGTCAGCAGGATTCATCCTCTCTGGACCATGAATGTCAATTTTCATGGCATTACCATCCCTACCCCTCCTTATCCCTACAAACGAGACTGTACTCTTTTCTGTTTCAGAAAATGTTCCTGTGGAGTTGCGGGAGCCGTTTTACAAGGACCAGTATGACCAAGAGCACCTCAAGCCGTCCGTCTCCAAGCTGCTTCTCTCCCCGGAGATCTACTGCCGAGCCCAGGCCCTGCTGGCCCAGGCTCATGGGGCTTCTCTGCCAGCGTTGCAGGGGCCCCCGGCCGACAACTCCGCCCTGCTGCAGTTCCTCATTAAGAAAGGTTTCACACCAAAGGTCCAGGATGCAGACGTCACCGAGGAGGACCTCAGCTTCATCCCCATCAAGATGGTGGGTGTGGTGGTGTGATGTGTTTGTGTGCAGCTGTTTATGAGTGTGTCAGGGAGTGTGTGGTCCTTAGTTTTTATTTTTGCTGCTCATTCTGCCCTATTTGTTTTCCAATGGTTATGGTCCCTTCATTCAGGTATTAAAGTAAGTGCCACAGAACAAAATATTACATAGTGACAAGAGTTAGCAGTAAAATTAACTCCAAAGTGAAGAAAAGTTTGTTGGGTGAAAACATTTAGTCTGTTAATGCCTTTCTGTCAGTTCAAGTAAAAGAGAAGTAGCAGTAAGATTCAGACAACTTTACTGATCCCAAGAAGGGCAGTTCCATACACGCAACGTAGTTATATGTCAGAGGCAACAGATCAACATACATACAGAATATCAATACAGGAAACAACAAGTAGCAGTAAATAAAATAACACATTTTGTTATAATGCATATAAATAACAGTTTAAAAGAATGTAACTGTCATTTAAAACTGTCAGCGTTTAGTAGCCTGAAGGAATGAAGGACTTAGAGTAAGGACAGGAAGGAAGGAAGGAAGAAACGTAGGAAGGGAACAAAGGAAGAAGAAATGACAGAAGGATGTAAAGAACTTTATTTATATAGCACCTTTCATACAAACATGCAACGCAAAGTTCTTCACAGAGCAAGCACAAGCAGTGCAAACACAAATAATAAAATAGACAATAATAAATAGAATTTTGCAAGACTAAACAATGATTAAGACTTAAAACTAAGGCAACAAATGGTGAGGCAGCTTAAGTAAAAGCCAGGCTAAAAAGGTTTCTTTTAAAAATGTCCACAGATGTGGCGTCCCTCAGAAAAAAGTAGAAAAAGTATAAGGAAAGTAGGAAAGAAGGAGAGAGGGAAGGAAAGAAGCAAGGAAATAAATTGATATTTAGCAGTCTTACCTTGTGTGGAATGTAAAATGTTTATCTACAATGTAAAAAATACGTCAAATTAGAAAGTCTTCTAAAATAGCAGAAGTCATCACTGTAGTAAATGAAATTTCCATACATGATTAAATCTGTCATTGTGTGTTTAGAGACAGGTTGGATGGTTAAATTGTTCCTCTTGTGATTGGTGCAGAAAGCCCACCTCTCCCTGATCGACGCACTGATGATGCTGGCTGCTAAAGAGGCGGTGGGCAGGGTGAAGATGGCGGTGGAGGCGGAGCAGATGGGTGTCGGGGCTCTGTGGGAGAACGCTCTGCTCTTCTGGGTCAACAGGGTGAGACCACAGTGCTGATGATGTCACTTTCAACCGTTGCCACCCTCTTTTATATATTTAAGCTATTTGATTAAAGGAGAGGTTCACTGTTTTTCACTCAAGACCTAATAAAAATGTGGTTAAACATCATTTATACTCGTGCAAAACACAACGTCACTGGCAGCTGCAGAATCTCACAGCTCTGCTGCAGCTTCAAAAACAAGAATGAATCTTATTTTAAGAAACCGTAAGTTCTCAGTAAACCCACAGATGTATTTAAATTATTAAAGATGACAAACAACATTTTAACAAGAAAAACAGCAGGCACTAAGCACTACTTGAAAGTAATGCAACACAATTATCTATAATTAATTTAATTTTTTGTATTATTTTTTCCTTCCATGGTGGCCCTTTACATTTCATATTGCTTCTACTTTTTAATATATACTCATATTTATAAATTGTGTGTACTTATCAGTTTTATCTTTGGTCCTGTTTATTTATGTTATTGTTTCAGGTGCAACAACAGTGGAGCCGGACAATAATGTCAATAACAAGTTCTTGTGTTTTTGATGATTGATAGGATTCACTGCTCTGTGTGTCATTATTTGACTCTGACAGTGTTTTAACTTGATACATGTCGAGTTAAAACATCTCAGTAATGCTGCTTAATATTTTTTGTACTTTACCAAAGCAGTGTGCCTTAAATATTTGGAGGGCGATATGCTCCCTCTCTTGTGGACAACATTTTAAGAAGGTCTGGGTTGAAAAGCGGTGAACTCATCCTTTTAACTTCCTGTAGCTGAACCAGAAGTTGAGAGAAAGCACAGAAGAAGAAGAAGAGCCCCCCAAGTCGCAGACTTGTACAGACCTGCAGCCTGCTCAGGATGCGGTAAAAATACCCCCACCCTCGACACACACACACACATCATGCATGATGTTTTGCTATTAAGCAGCTGTCTCTCATACTGTAGCTGTGTTGCTGCAGCTTCTAACACCGACCTTGCTGTGCTTCTCTGTTTTCTCCCCCCTGGTTTGTCTCTGTCGTGCCTTGCTCTCTGGCAGTGTCAATCCACCCGTTGGTACTGGAAACTAGTCCCCGTAAGTGTACTCTTCTCCTGTCTATCTTTCTCTCCGAGTCTGTCCATCTGCTGTCATGGCTGACATTATTGTGCTTGCTGGAAATGCCACACATAACTCTTATCTGTCCCGTTTTGAAAAGTGCCTTTGTGTATGAAGGTTATGTCATGTAAATATCTGCTGACCTTTTCAACTGACCAATTAGATGAAAATGTCCTTTACCTGCTTATTATTATTATTATTATTAATAACTGATGATGTTTTGGATGCTGGGGTTTGTTACATTCAGTTACAGTTTCATCTCAAACTGTCCAGATTATCAGATTCGAGGGGGAGAAGGAGATGTTGGCGAGGAGGGAGGGAGGTGAAATTACTTCCCTGCTGATTATTAAACCATCTCAGTCTGCGCCCCCCTTTGTTTGTCCCCTTCCTCTCCTCCTCCTCCTCCTCCTCCTCCTCCCCTGTCGCTCTCCTCTCCCTGAGCAGTGACCATGTGACTTTGTGGTGTGGCGGTTCCCATGATGACCGGCCCCCTTGTCATTTATGCTTGTTTCCCTCTCTCTGCCATCCCCCATCCAGCATGCTATCGCTTTTTGTTTGAAGGAGTCGGGGAATAAGCCGCCTGTGGTAATGTATAACACCTCGCTCTTTTCTCACCCTCATCCTCCACGTCTCCCGTAGCAACACACTCGACTGACTGACTGACTGACTGACCAATCGCCACACCTCTCCCACACTGTCCACCAATGACTGACTGACTGACTGACAGACTGCAAACTAATCACTATTCCAACCCAGAGGTTGGATGGATCAATTAAAACTCATTAGCTGTTAACAGTATTTATCCATATTTATTTTGTTTTTTACTGCTTTTCTTTAAAGAGTGTGTTACAAAGCCATGTTATAGGAGGCAAAATAACTTTTCATCTTTGTCCTCCTCCAACAAGGCTGCGTAACATCATTCAGCACAAGTTACAGTTGATGCACATATTCTTTTGGGGTGTATTTTGTCTCATGTGCACATTAAAAGAGTGATACAGTGCTTTTCATTTTGATAAAATTCACTTTTTCTTATCTGATTGTGAATGTATTTTTTACCTGATCAGAACTGAAGGCTCACAGTGTCGTCAGTGCCTGTTTCTGCTGCATGGACACCAGAGGACCAACGTCCTCACTTTCACTTATAATCACTGACATTTTTCTATCCATAGTTTTCTTGTCCTTTTTGTCCTTTTTTTGGTAATGTGTTTTTTAACCTTTGCACTGCACCTGTGTGAATGTGTGCAAAGGTTTCTTAATTGAGGCATCACTGGTCTTGCGCTTTGTTTCTGTGGGTTTTCCCCTCTGCAATTTTCCTGGAGTTTGGCTGGCTTCATAGTTTGAGTCAATGGTTTTATTTATTGTCTGAAAGGAGCACAATCCTGGCTGGTTTTACATTTATTTTGCCAAGGTTCTAATTCTCTTAAACATAACGTAAACCTTAATCTAGTTTCATATCTGAAATGTTTCTGTATCTGCCTAATGATGCCTCTTCTCTTCCCCTCACTTGCCCATTTGCTGTTTCTGTTTCCTACTTGTCTTTGCACAACTCTCTCTTTTCACCCTCTTCTCTCTCATCCTCCTCCTCTTTTCTTCCCCAGATTCGCTACAGGAAGGACAAAGTGCAGTCCAAGCTGACTCCTACCTTCCCTCTGGTTTCTACGGTCAAAGATCTGTCTAATGGCTGCGCTATAGCTGCTGTGTTGCACTACTACTGCTCCAGCTTGCTGCCTCTAGAGGGTACACACACGCACTCAGACGCAAACACACATGCATGCACGTACACATTTGATGATTAAATATTTATATTTGGCTGATGTATGCTAAACACTAAACAGCTTAAATGATGGCCCCATCATTTAACAAAAAGGTTTCCAATAAATGTGGTATCTTGAATAGAGATACTTTCTCAGAACCTGTACAGACTCTTTCAGTATTATACATACTATTTTAGAATATACATTTCATGTTTCTTATTTGTATTTTGCTGCTGAAATTCTGTGAACTTGATTTGTATATGTTTAATTAGCATAAATGGTCTACAATGAAGCTACCTTTGACAGACAAGTACATACGCAAACATTACATACTACATATTAGTGTGTTTATGTATTATTTCTCTGCTCCTTCCAGATGTGTGTCTGAAGGACACCATGTCAGTGGCTGACAGTCTCTACAACCTGCAGCTGATCAAGGAGTTTTGTGAGAGCAGTTTACAGAGCTGCTGCCCCCTCTCTGTGGAGGACCTGCTCTACGCTCCACCGGTTCTGCATGTAAGCATTATGACCTTTCACATTTACGCTGTAATTAATATACTGTAGACGCATCAGTGCAGTTACAGTGAGGAGCAAGAGAGGTGTATGGATGGAAAAGAAGGCGTGCACACAAGTGTTTAAAAGGCAACTCCACATTAAATTCTCTATGGAGGAAAATTATTGCTGCACTGACTTCAAAGTTTATTGGGTTCAACGCGGGTGGACAGAGCGTGCAGCAACCGCTAGATGGGAGTGCAAGCAGGATTTTCAGCCTGGGTGTAGTTACTGTTTAAAGGTGTTGATAGTCCACTTTTCGTGCATCATCCCTTTGCTCTTTGGGATGATGTCATTCTGCCATGTTTCTATCTTTACTGAAACTCTATAAGTTGTTACTATCACTGTGAAACTAAAGTCACCACGACTTTTTGCTTATTCTGACCTTCATAATCTCTCCACACGTGAGTTACCTCCATGGTAACCTAATATGCTCTTTTCCTCAGCTCAACATCATGAGCTTCATAGCTGAGCTGCTGGAGTGGTTTGAGGTTAAGAAGCCGGATTTTGTCCAGCCCATACAACCCATCGACCTCACAGGTCTGTGACTCCCAGTGCGTTAATGAGAACATTTCTGTAATATTGTTATATTAGCCGTTGGCTGTTTGATGAATAAATATCACACTGATCAGCCTCTGAAACTGCAGTTTTTCTATGTCTTTTAGATGTCTCAGGCCTACTAAACTGTACAAGTCCTGTCAGCGGGAACAGCAACAGGTACCAGCGTCCCACTAATACCACCAACATGA
The DNA here is from genome assembly GCA_002120245.1 of Maccullochella peelii. Taxonomy (NCBI): domain Eukaryota; kingdom Metazoa; phylum Chordata; class Actinopteri; order Centrarchiformes; family Percichthyidae; genus Maccullochella; species Maccullochella peelii. The sequence continues at coordinate 8,305 of LKNJ01007302.1, forward strand.
AAACGGTCAGGGTAGGAAATTAGGCATGACCCTACTCAGTCTGATTTGGAATCTGTCCTAACCCAGTCTGAACTAACTTAACTACTACAGCATTTATTGAGCCAAAACCTGATTAAAACCTAGATAAACCTGACAATTGTAGTGAAATAGGACCTGGTTGAGCCAAGGAGACCTTCACCAAATGGCTTAGAATCAAAACACGCACACAATTGTGAAATGTTACATTTTACATTTCCTTTGATAAAAGAGCATTTTACTCTATTTTTCTGTTTCAGTGGATCTCCTTCCTTCATCTTCAAACAACCCTTTGTGCCCATCTCCTCCCCAGTGTCATCTGGTAAGAAACAGAGAGAAATACACAGGGATTTTTTTAATAGATTTAACCAGAATAGACTTTGATAAACTTTTTTTATCTGTCTTTCCAGAAAACAAAAGTTGGACAAAGAAACAAATCAGGTACTTAAAAGCTTCATGTTATTTCTATAGTAAATGTCGTGTTGCATTCATATTTTATCTTTTTTAAATCTTCTTACTTTGGCTTCTGTGGTCTCTGCTTTAACATTCTTGTCCGGCACAACCCATCCATTGTCCATCCTTCACTCGTCATCCACCTCCCTGCAGTCGTCCTCTGTCAGCAGTGACTTTCAGCATCCCATTTGGGCTGGACAGTGATGTTGACATTGTCATGGGAAACCCAATAGATTCTGTCTTTCGCTCTGTCAGCACTGACAGCCTCACCACCGGCATCCCTGCAATGACTTCACCAGTGACATCAGCAGGGATGACTCATGTCCCGTACAGCCCTCCAGAGGACTTCAGCCACCTGGTCAGCGCTTCTGCACCGTCACAGCGCTCTGCCTGGGGCCCTTACGCACACACAACGCCACTGGGAGAGCTGCCGACCATTGAGGAGGCGCTACAGGTGGTTCATACTCCTGGCAACAAAGATCGGAGGAAGGGAAGGACAGCAGAGAAAGGTGGAAGAGGAGTGTTGGAAGGAAGGCCAGAACCCAGGTTACGTCCCGAAGGAGCCCCTGCTGGTTTCTTCCTACACTCCCCTAAGGAGGATAATACCCCGCTCAGTAGCTCTGCTCCCTGTCGCTCTGGAGTCCTCTACCAGCCTGTTGGAGAAGTGGGTGATACTAAAAGGCAGGAAAGGGGAGAGAGGAGGGAGAGATCAGGACGCACCTCTGATATGTCACGTGATGACGACTCTGTTCTACGAGATGGCAGCGTTGATTCCTCTGAAGCATCAGATGATGCCCCTAGAAACGCCCCTGGTAATATTCGACCCAATAACGGTCGCCAAGGAAACCACAGCACCAGCAACAGTCCACGCATGACAAGCTTTGCTGAGCGACGAGACAGCAGACGAAGACATCCCGCTGCTCCCGGGGAGGAGTCAGCCTCTGCTCTGACCCCAACAACCCCAGGCACTCCACATACACCCTCCACACCAGCAGGGGCACCTGGCCACCAGGACAGCCCAGGTCCTGGAGGCCCTGAACCAGGTTCTGAGGCCTGGGAGTTGGGGGCTCGTCTGGAGGAAAAACGCAAAAGCATTGAAGCCCAAAAAAGACGTATTGAAGCCATATTTGCCAAGCACAGACAGAGGCTTGGAAAAACTGCTTTCCTTCAACTGAAACGAGAGCAAGAAGAGGGAGGAGGGGAGGGAGCAGAGGAGGATAATCTCACCCTAGAGGAGCGCCTCACTCACATGGAGGAGCAACTGAAACAGGAGGAGGAGAGGGAAGAAAAGGAAAAGAAGGAGAAAGAAAAAGATGAAGAGAAGGAAAAAGAGAAGCCATCTGTTTCCAGTCCTCCTCGGTTAGAGAAGCAGGTCACATTCTCTATTGAAAGTAAGAAAGGGGCAGAGAAAGAGAAAAAAGGTGAAGCTGTCCTAGTGGAGTGCAATGAAGTGGTGCAGAAACTGAGTGAAGCTCTGCAGTCGCTACAGAAGGACATGCAGAAACTTACAGAACAGCAACAGCAGCTCATGAGCAACCAAAGACCCAGAAATACACACAAAACCACTCCAAAATCAACACCCAGAAGTAACGCCAAAACACAACTCAAAACTCCTCCTCACACCCCAACAAAGACACCACCAAGAACCCCGACAAAGACTCCTACAAGGAGTACCAGTAAAGCTTGGGTGATTCCTGCTGGTCCCAGTCCTCCTTCTGCCTCCTCCCCATCACGGCGTTCTCACGTTCTTACCTCCCCAAAAACTATCATCTCTTCCTCTTGCCCAGCTCCTCGCACTAAGATCCACTCCTCCTCCACTCCTCACAGTCCCAAGCACCACCCTCGTACCCAACATCAGCCTCACCCACGGCCTTCCGAGCTCAAGTTCCCCCCGCTCAACCGCGTCTTGACACCAACCCAGAATGTGGACACCCTCCCCCACTTGCGGCGTGTGTCCCCCAGCAAGTGTCAGGTTCAGACCACCTCTTCTTTCCATATCGGTGGGCCTAAGACTCCTCAAGAGTCTCCTCAGCCTACCCAGCAGCCACAGCCTGACGAGAGCACCTCAGACACAGGTTCTAGTGAGACACCAACTCAGTTCAGCCTGGAGCTGGAGCAGGAGGAGGTGGAGGCTATAGGAGGGCTGCCGATCTTGCCACAGCCCAGACAAGATCGTCCAAGGGCTGCTGGTGGAAGCAGCTCTGGCGCTCCTTCTGAGTGCTCATTTGAGAGCGAGACTTTCTCCCTTTCTGCTGCGTACAGCACAGGAGGTGAAGGCGGGAGAGTTGGAAGTGCAGGGAAGCGTTGCAGCCTGATTGAGGTCTCACTGTCATCTCTTGGAGGGCCAGAGGGGGGCAGTGATGAACCAACTGACGAAGGGCAGGAGTTCTTCTCTGATTCTATGAGCGACCACACAGAATCTGCTGTGGATCTTGCTAGAGGACTCGCTGCAGAACCCCTAGACCCCATAGAGCAGCTGGATCTGGCCACAGGAGCCAGCAACATGTCAGAACAACAAACTGAATCCAAAGGAGAACAGACAAGACAGACTGAAACTTTGGAACCAAGTGGAGAACAGAATGAGCTGGGAATAAGAGGAGGAATTCAATTCTTCTTTCAGGTGAGTGCTTGCAAAACAGAATGGAAAGGAAAGAAGAGTTTGTTTTGCATGCACATTAATTCTGTCCTGACAGTTGGGTATTATGATCTTGTGCTTGTGTGGTTGTAGGACGAGGTACATAGTGAGGAGGAGATGGCCCAGCGCAGAGCTCTCCTGTTGGAAAAACAGCAGAAGAGAACTGGCGAGCTGAAGAAGAGGAGACAGTGGCATGATCAAGAAACGGAAAACAGGTAACACACAAAACACATTTATGAATGCACCTCATAAAGTGGATGCTTACAGAGTTCTTTGCATCCAAACTTTGCAGTGCTTGAATTTGTACCTTTTGTCAACTAATGAGCCCAAAGCCGAGATGCACCCATGTAAAAGTAACCTAATTCCTCTTGGCTTCAGACCAGCACTGTTAGACAAAAGAGTGGCATCGCCCTCCAATACACCTCCTGTAGGCACAACCTCACCATCCCCCACACCTCCTGCCACACCAGTCCGCCGGGGAGATTTCACGCGAGGGGAGTACGCACGGCGTCAACAACTCAGGATCATGGATGACTTAGACAAAGTGCTTCGGCAGAAACCAACCAGTCAAGGACGATCTTCTGCTAAGAAAACCCGTTCCCGGCCTCGCAGCATGACCAGGGAGGAAACACAGCTGTCTCTCAGTCCAGCCAAGAGAACAACCAGTAAAGTCAAAAGTGAAAAAAGGTTATCAACAAATTGAGTGTTTGCAGAAGATTTCAATGACTAAACTGTTTTAATGTCTTAATATTTATGTTTCACCAGGCTCTAAATTGACCAAAGTCTACTCTCACTCCTCCCTCAACCTGGCAGCCACGGATGAGCCAGGAAACAAATGTGGTGACCCCACTAAGAAACCCAACAGGTACACTGCTGCATAGGTCACTTATATGCCTCTTTACTCTCATTTACAGTTTTTAGTTGGCTTGAAAGATGGCAGTGCTGGTTGGTCAGATTTGGTTGGTCTTTTTAGCCCAGGTGTTTCATCCAGAGTGAAATATCTTGCCAACTATTGGATGGATTGCCATGAAAGTTGATACTGAATTTCACGGTCCCCCAAGGATGCATCTGAATGACTTGACCGATCCCCAGCCTACGTTAGTGCAACCAACATGTCAAAATTTCCACTTATGCAGCTGAGGTGTTGCACAAGTAGAAATTTCATGGCAGGGTACCTGTAAAATTAATGACCAAATTACTCTGAAATTAATGCTAACATGCTAAATGTTATCATATTACAATAACATCCTAAATGTGAGTATGATGCTTAGTATAGATTTTAACAATGCTAAACCTAAGCATGTTACCAGTATCTGTACACAAGTTAACATGCTAACATTTGCTGAACTTTGAGGTAAAAAGGGTAACGTGCTAATACAGTAATGTGCTAACATTAGCATGATAGCATGCTAGACACCCAAAGTTGTAAACATGCATGTTAATATGCTAATTAGTTCTACTGGTAGTTCTGGAAGATACTTTGTTTCACAACAAGGTGTGTTAAGATAACTAGAATATCCCAGCCATGTGCAAGTACTGTTCCTTGACTCATTACTCAAGTAGAAGTAAATTATGGAGTGAATATAGTCTCATTAAGATTTGTAACTGAAAAACCAAGATTTGTAACCGAAAAACCAAGATTTGTAACT
>LKNJ01007303.1:0-50965 GCA_002120245.1 Maccullochella peelii
TACCAGCGGTTACAATTAAATGACACAGCACCTAGTCGGAGAAGTAACAAAAGCAAAAAAAAAGTCATTTCCTATGTGGTTTTGGTGTTGCACCCATTATTAAACTGTGGCCTAATCATCAAAACCACAATCAGATTTTACAGCTCATATGGTCTTGATCTTTGCACTCATGAGTAATAATATTAGTGTGAACATTTTCTCAGTAGAGTAAAAATGAAATGACAAAATAAGTCTATTTTAATGTAGCCAGGTGGTAAATTTAATATGTAATTTCCCCTAAAAGAGTAAAAGAGCTTAAATAAGTGTTAAAGTGTTAATACATATAATTCACTGTTACAGTTGATCACAAAAATACATATATTCCATTATTTTCTTTCCAGAGTAACAGTACTTATTAGTAACTTATTAGTTGCTTATTCACTTTCTTGTTGAGAGAAAGATGAGAAGAGTGGGAGCACTCTCATGTCTGTACGCCAAATATGAAGCTGGAGCCAGGAGACGCTTAGCTTAGCATAAAGACTGGAAACAGGGGGAAACAGCTAGCCTGGCTCTGTCCAAAGGTAACAAAATCCACCTAGTATTTCAACATTGTTTTGAACTATCTCGTGATTGATGATGTCCAAAGCTACAAATGTCTCTGATGTTCTGAGAGAAACTTTGATCCAGAAGAGGAACTGGCATAAAGTCAACACAGTGGAATCAAACAATATTTCTAAATAATAGTAATAATGATTTTTCCCATAATCACATCACATCACCACTCCTATTAGATACCTGCCACATAAATGCCAATCATGAATTTAAAAAGCATGATGTGTTTTGCTTATTGCTTATTACTTAACTGTGGTGTTTGAGCTTCACTGTGCAGAGTGATGTATGTGCAGAGTTTGATACTAGAAGGCTGTTTTCACATTCACATTTCACATTGTTATTGTCTTTAAGAGGGATGAATTTTCCTGTAATTTCAGTCAGAGGACTGAACCAGCAGATAATCTCTTCTATTTCAATAACTGGTTGAAATTTGTCTGTAAGAAATGCTTACTTATTAAGAAACAGTTTTTTGAGCCTACAAAGTCATTTTCATTTAGTTCTTGGCCAAACTGCCCTCACTCAGGGACAGAGTGTCACACTTGGTAACTCCTCAAAATTTAGTGCACCCTCCTACATTAATATATAAGTGTTTTAACACCTTTTAAAGTGACACTGCATTGCCAGAACTGAATATTGAACATTCCATGTGCTGCTTTCCATGACGTGTAATAACTGTATTGCCACAGCAGATGGTTAATGAGGGACACGCAGTAGTTCTACACTCATGCGTTTATCTGTTGTCTTTCTTTTGTTGACAGCATTCAGAGGTGAACCTGCCAAGCGGAAGAACTGGAACTGGTAAGTGTGCCATCTCATTTCCAAACAGTCGCAATGACTAAGGATGAATTACTGGGATTAGAATAAATAACAGCACTGAAGAAGACAGAGAGATTACTCAGTTCACGGTGTGTTCACACAATGTTAACATCACTACAGGATCTTTTATGTTTGTTTTGCAGTGCACACATGTCTTCTACAAGCCTTGTGATTTTACTTCTACATGGTAAGAAATTTACTTTGGTATTTACTCACTGATTCCTTGACTGCACAATATAGGTGAAGTGGTTTTACCAGTTGCAGTCAACTTTCAAGCTCTCGATTGTCATATGCACAATAATTACAGGAAGCAATTATTACTGTTGTTGGCAATGATGCTCATACAAATATGTATAAAAAGAAAATCATGCAAGCAAAGATGGGAATCTGAGATATAAAGACAAAAAAGGCAAAAGTTAAATGTAGGAATGGAATATAATATAAAATAAAACAGATTAAATTATGATATTGTGTTAGACCTGTCTGACACAATAGACAGGTCTAATCTGGATGACCAGCAATTATCTGATGCTAAATTCAGACAAAACTGAAGTTATTGTACTTGGTCCCGAACAGCTCCGAAACACATTATCTAAAGACATAGTTACTCTAGATGGCATTGCCCTGGCCTCCAGCTCCACTGTAAGGAATCTCGGAGTAATCTTTGATCAGGACTTGTCCTTCAACTCCCACATAAAACAAACTTCAAGGACTGCCTTTTTTCACCTATGTNATTGACCATCACATTCTATTACAGAGACCACAACATTTAATTGGCATTAAAGGCACCACACTAAGCTGGTTTAAGTCGTATTATCAGATTGATATTAGTTTGTACATGTTAAAGATGAATCCTCTATGCACACCAAAGTTAGTCACAGGGTTCCACAAGGTTCTGTGCTTGGACCAATTCACCTTATATATGCTACCTTTAGGCAATATTATTAGGAAGCACTCCATAAATTTTCATTGTTATGCAGATGATACCCAATTATATCTATCGATCAAGCCTGCCTCAAGGATATAAAAACCTGGATGACCTGCAACTTTCTGATGTTAAACTCAGACAAAACTGAAGTTATTGTACTTGGTCACGAACAGCTCCGAAACACATTATCAAAAGACATAGTTAGTCTAGATGGCATTGCCCTGGCTTCCAGCTCCACTGTAAGGAATCTTTGATCAGGATTATGCTGCCATAGGTTTGCCGGGAGACTTACTATGATACACTGAGCTCCTCTCTCCTCCTCTCCCTCTCCATCTGTACACACGCTTATCCCATTAATGCTTGTTACTAACTCAACTGCTTCTCTCACCTTCTGTTGCTTTCTCTCCTCTTTCTCTCTCTCTCTCCTTCTGTTGCTTTCTCTGAGTGTTTTCTGCCCCTGGAGCTGTTGAGTCTGGATCTGTGGTTGCGGGCACCTGCTGCCCCCGTGTTCCTGCTCGGCAGCCGCTGCTGCTATTGTTGTTATTGGTCTATCAAGAACATTAGCACTACTGTTACTTTACATCTGTATGTAGAACTGGACTGTGCTGTACTACTGTATGTTCTCTTTCCTCCTGCTCTTGCTCTCTCCCTCTCCTCTCTCTCAACCCAACCGGTCAAGGCAGATGACCGCCCACCCAGAGCCTGGTTCTGCTCAAGGTTTCTGCCTGTTAAAAGGGAGTTTTTCCTTGCCGCTGTCGCTGAGTGCTTGCTCTTGGTGGGAATTGTTGGGTCTCTGTAAACATAAGGAGTCGGTCTAGACCTGCTCTATATGAAAAAGTGCCCTGAGATAACTTAGTTCAATTCAGTTCAGTTTATTTATATAGCGGCATATTATAACAATCAGTAAAATATACTTCTATCAAAAGTGAAAGTACTTGTTCTGGAGAAAACTGGCCCCTGTAACTAATACATTGTTATATTTGACATTATTAGATTGTTAATACTTATGAACTAATGTGTAAGCAGCATTTATTGTTGTAGCTGGTCAAGGTGGAGCTAGTTTATGTACAGTATCTACTTTACCCAATGTACGGTAAGATAAATCTGAAGGGTAGGGAGATGATTAATGGGAGAGGATAAAGGAAAAACCTAAGTTCTGATACATAAATCTGTTGTAAGTTTTTGGACATTTCTCTGATCATTATTTCATTTTTCGTGAAATGTATAATTGTACCTCTTTGGGCCTCAAACAGTTATTTAAATGAAACCATCTGAAACATGACAAGGGGTCCCAACCAGACAATGAATTTTTCTACGAGGTCACAAGACAAATGGTTGGAAACCACTGGTTTAATCTTAACAATGTGTTGTATTTTATGAGCTTATTATGTTTTTAATGTAAAATCTTAATCTGTTTTAATAACTAATAGTTATAGCTGTCGTAATATAGTGAAATGAATATTTTCCTCTGAAATGTAATGGATTAGAAGTATAAAGAAACATAAAATGGAAATATTATAGTAAAGTACAAGTATTTCAAAATTTTGCTTAAGGATCTTGAGTAAATCTACTTATCCGCTAGTTACTTTCCACCACTACCAGAGGTATCATCTGTTGTCTTGACTGCTGATGTGCACTGACGCTCGGACTCTTCCTGCTCGCGCAACAAGATTGGTTCCTGTGATTGGTTGTCGGATTGATTCAAAGTAAACACACAATTCACTGGTGTTAAAGTCAAAGAGTTGCGTGTCTTTTATGTTTTTGTCAAGCCAGTTCTAAAGACATGTCACTCCAGTCCATACCTCACTCTGTCCTCTGAAGTGAATTCAAGATCTTCCCGGGAAAAAAAGTATTTGTAGTTCAAGCAGCTCACTCATCATGAGTGTTCATTTTTAATAGTTTTCATAGCCTGTAAGCTAGTGAAAATTGGTCGATGGTAAACATGGTTAATGGGAACTTGATCAATGCTGGTATCCTGGTATTAAACATTTTGAGATCCCTGCACAAGCTCACTTGTTCTTCAGACAAACATGAACTGTTTTCCTTAGACTTAAAAGAATGAGCAGTGCTGCGTTGGCTGAAATCCGTCTAGATGCTGTCCTTTCTGTAGATTACCACAATTTCACAGTTCATGTGAAAGTCATCTAAAAACCAATTAAAACAGGTTCACGCTACATTCCTTCTCATTTCCACAGATCACAGGGAACTGCCAGTAGAATTAAAAGGTAAGATCTGGTAATTACCTCCAAACCGGCCCAAAAATTTCAGATCTATTATCAGCCTTATCAGACTGCAGGCTGATTACCAAGCGAAACCCTGTAATGAAAAATTAGGAAGAAATAGCTAAATGGAGTGTAAAATAACAGAAAACTGTTATTTTACAGTTTTCTGTTAAATGACAGAAACCCCCCCACTTCCCACCCCCACAGGTACTGAGGTGATTGTGAATTATGGATAAAAACTCCCCAGGCACCCCCCTTCTCTGGGCAGCAACAGACAGATAGAAAGATGAAAGGATGATTAGTTGTGTGGCGAAATGAAAGGGGGGAAGACTAGATGAAAGAGAGGAGGTCAAGTGTGAGAGACGGAGCGACAGGTTTTCATCATCTGATTTTTTGGGGGTGGCTTGGATTAATGGCCCGTCACCTGGCAGCCCTGACTAGCCTGGTTTACTCTGCTCATTTACAATGGGTGATAGCACTTCATGGGTGAGTTGGTTCACATCTGGTGACCACGAGAAGATAAAGGGATGGAGGAAACCGCAGACTAAAATGAAGGGATGGAATCAGCGGCACACTGACAAAAATGAAGTGAACTGTGTCAACTTCAAAAGATTTGCCTTGGCTTTGTGTGTTTTCAAGAAAGCTTGATGTGCAGAGGTGAAGTTGGCAGGATAGGATACTGGTGAGTGATACACTGTATTTAACCCCTGCTGTCTGACAGTAAAACATTTTATTTATCCACCTGTAAAACATTCCAGAACATTCCAGCTCTATCATTTATGATAACATGTAGTCACCAAAATATTTGCTCAGATCTCAGAACATGGCAAGACTGCTAAATATAGGTAAAACAGGGCAACAAGCACGAGCAGTGAGGCAATCAGACAGGTTGTAATCAAAACCTGTAGGTTATTCAAACTTATTTGGAAGAGTAAATAAAGGCAAAATTATTACTTCAACTGCCAATTGCCATCACAGTTTACAGACCAACTTCCTGCTTCAACTTTGATGTACTTTTCATGTACAGCTTAGCAAGAATAAAGCAAAACACACACCAACCATGTTGCATAGCATTATATTACATAATTTGCGTCAAACCATAGCACCAGAGCGTCATTCAGACTGAAGAAATATAGTCAAGGTATAGTAGCTGGAATGTGTTAATGTGATGTGGGAGCAAATGTGATAAAACTGCTATTTTTCTTAAGATATGACATGTGTCGAAGCTGGAAAACAAGATTGTTTTGTGTCCTGACAAATCGACAGTCAAGACATCGCTGGTGTGACAATTCTACCATGCTGATGTTAAGCAGGTATCATTTTTACCCTGTTCACCACCTCCAACATTTTACAAGTGAACAAGGTAACCAAAGCTTTAAATCATTGTCAGAAACTGCTGTGCTGACAACACAGCTTCACCCATACAGATTATATGGGTCGCCACTCTGCATACGTTTGCTAATTAGTATGTGTGTGTTGGGGGTGGGGGGTGGGCGGGAGATTATAGAAACTACAGCTCCTTCATGCTTTCATATTAAAACCACCCACATACTTATGCTATGTGAAGACAAGTGTGCTGACATGGAAATATTTGCACATTAATGCATTATTTTACTTAATTAATTACCTTATTACCATAACTGTTATGTTTAATATATTATCATGGTTACTGTGGCAGGACTTTAGACACACATTTATACATATTTAAAGTTGAAATCAAAAAGAAATTATCGCCTCTTTGCCAGTAATAGACAAACATTGGGTTCAATTCCAGGATTTCCTGAGAGTCACCAATGCTAACCACTAAGCTACTGTAATAGAAAACACTGAAAACACAAAAATAAGAAAATACACATAACAGAACCTAAACCAGCACCATAAACCGAGGTTTCTATTTCACCAGAAGAAACAGACAGTTATGATGACATACTACACACACTTCCACAATGGTAAAAATTGATGGGAGTTTTTGGTACACTATAAAAATAATGGTTGTTAAACTTTGTTAAAATCATAATGGGTCTGAAATCTAACATCACATTCTGTAGTAACCACTAATTTAACATAGAATATGAATAGTAAACCCCAGGAACAGACCAATAAAAGAAACCTTCAAGGAGAGGTTGCATTTAGTTACATAAGCTAGTAGAAGAGCAGTTAGCATGGAGATGACATCAGGACTTTAGCGCTCTATAAAATTTAACAAGAAGAAAAAATAAAACCAGTGACGGAAAACACTGGCAAGTAGTCAGTCCCCGGTTACTTCCGTGTCTGTTGAGATTTTAAGCTTTCTAAACAGGCAAACAGCTGGCCTGGCTCTGTGTATTTTGTTGGAAAACTCCACAGTCCCAGACACCCTGAACTATCCACCACCGTATGTAGGTTATGGAAATGTTCCACACCCCCAGCATCCCTGAACTACTCAACACATGCTTTAGTTTTGATAGGAAGTGGTGCAAGCAAACATCAGCTTGCATCACAAACATTTCTAGCTAGCTGTTTGTCACTTGCCTGTGCAGGTTGGTTGGAGCTACTGGGGTGTCACCACGGACATGAAAAGTAGAGTGCCTATAGAACCTTTTTCACAGCAGACATGTTGACTTATCACAGCAGGAAAAGCACAGGTGTGCATATGTGACATGTTCAAATATTTGCTGTGACAAAGTCTTTAGTGGCTGCAGCTATTTTTACAGTTATACTGTAAAAAGCATTGTAGCATTGTTGCTGCTGCTGTTATTCAGCCATGTTCAGGTTTAACAAGCGATGTGTGGGCACTTATCTCTTTCAGTGACTACATTTACATGCACAAAATATTCCGAAAAAGACAATATTCCTACTAAGCTCTTTACATGGCTAATGAAAATGAATATTCCACTATTACATGCAGCCTTGCATGCTCCGGCTGTGTTTGACAGGGGTCGATGCCCTACCACGTTGTTTATCACGTCAAAATATGGAAAAGCGATATTAGCGCCTATCCAAAAACCTGTTGATATCCAAGTCTTTCATCATGTTAAAATGTAGGTGTGATTCTGAAAACGTAATCAGTGATGGAGTTGAGAAGGAACTCCACTTTTCCTCTGTACTCCTGTCTTTTCTTTCTTTCTTTGTGTATGAATGAACATGTTCTAAGGTGCTCTTTATCATTATGCTGTATGGGATTTATTCAGCACTTCGGATTGGTTTGCATGTTTCCTTGAAACTAATGTTTCACTGTATGTTAACTTATCAAACACAGACCCACACAAAAGGAATGTACATCTCCGCCATGGAAATTAGTCCCAGGATAACAGACAAAATCATAACTACTGTGTTATACATGAGAAGCTTTTTTGCCATAAACACCAGCAGCACTTTTTACAGTGTACAAAACAGACGAAATGGACTTCCAAAAACTTGTGAAAGTCAGCGCAGACAGATTGAAAAAGATGCTTATGAGAAGTAATGAGGTTCCAATTTGTTGAAGAATGGCTTGTCTGATAAGAAAAAAGAATCACAACAATAAGTGAGACAGAGAAAGTGGAGATTGAGCAGCAAGAAAGACAGAGACAGAGGGAGATATTTAGAGACGGAATACTCCGAGCATCTGTTGTCGAAGCTGATGATAATGCCTCATTATTGCAGTCATTAGGGAAGCAGAGAATGAGAGAAAAAGACACGAAGCGAGAGAAAGACGGAGAGTAATAAGTAGAAAAAAATAAAACATATGAGATAGATCCACAATACAGGCTGAAGGATGGAATGGAGAGTTCACCTCCCTTTTTATTTGGAGAATAGAGTTTACCGTTTTTAAAGATAAGATAAAACTTTATTGATCCCTGTGAGGAAATTGGCTTTCTACAGCAGGTTATAAGGTTCAGCAGGGAAATAGAAAACTATAATATGAGCCCTGAACAAAGTATAAAGTGGGCAAGAAAAACAAACAATAAAAGCAAAGCAAATGAAACATTAGAAGCAAAGGAAAGGGGTAATTATATTCCATAAAAAACAAATGCAGGGTTATGTAAACATATGCTGCCAAATCTGCAGAAATATGTTCAAAGGGAAAGATGCATAAGAGTCTATTGCCATACTAGTTTCTGTGAGGATGTATGCTCATTAAAAAGAACCAAATTGTAAGATGGATGAAAATTGAGGTCCATAGTTTGTTTTTGAGCCTTAGCAGTCAACTAAATGTAAAAATGGCTTGTTGGTTAGTGTAGTTGTCATGCAAAATTATTCACAATAACAATTTTAGCCTATCTAGAAGGTAATGTTTACTATGTTCACCATCTTATTCTCTGTTCACACCTACAGAATCAAGAAACAGGACTTGAATAAAACAAAACAAAAACGATGCTTGGAACACACATCGCTCAGGAAATGAACCACTTCACCATGCACCAGTATAGTGTCAACATGAAAAAATAACCGCCCAATCAGAGCTTCGTATGTAGTTTCGAGCATTCTAGAATTTGAGCACAAACTTCAAGCTTGTGAGAGGCAACATAATGTCGTGCCACTCGACATTATGTTGAGTCTCTGTGTGTGAACAGCGGGTTAGTTTAGCATCATAGCATGCTAATAGGTGGAATGGATGATGGGAATTATTTTTGTATATTATATTTGGTCATAAACCAAAGTAGGGATGGTCGGCATGAATAAAATCTTTGACCATGATATGTATAATTTTGTGTGACACGTTTATGTAGAAATTAAATTAAGGAAACTTTTGTAGATTAAACAGCTAGATAGGAATGCCTGTTGTAGGCTAATGCAGTGAATAAAATACCAAACCCCAGGTACTTAATGCACAAATCCTATAAATCCAATATTGCCACCCAACAGTCCTCATGTATTTACATTGCCCGCAATGGCCTAGAGCAGTTCCCAAACTTTTTTAGCTTAAGACCCAAAAGAGAAATTTGGTTTCTTCCCTGGACCCAAACTTAAAAAACACATCATGAATTGCCATAACATCTGCATTTATAAACTACTGATAAAGAACACAACAAACCATGACTGCCTTGACTGAGACAGAGAGGTAGATGACAGAGAGGATATTATCATTAAAAATCACCGCTCACCACCACATTAGTCATACACACACACACACACAGAATGTCTTACATTTGTCCGGCATGGAAACTAACATACATACACACTAACTAGGTAAATACAAACGTAACACACACACATTACTGACTCTTCCACCGTCAAAACAGTGTTGAATAAATGTACTTTGTTGCCTAATCCACATTAGGGACAAGCCTATGAGTCAGAGCTGAAATTCCGGAATGCCAATTGCGAGATTTTGACACAGGGCCTCACTACACGACAGGACCATTCTGTGGCCTGTTTTATAATATTCGACAGTGTACAAGCGTACTATTTGCTCACATGCTGTATGTAAAGGTTGGGTATTTACTGGGTATTCATTCGTTCATTCATCCATGCAGCTGGAATGAACATTGAACATAAAAGGAGAGACTGTTGGTCAGATTATGGTGGTTGTACAGGGATTTTTTTAACCTCTTTTGCCCCGGTCATACCACAAGGGGAAAATAGCTTTTATAGATTGATCTGATACGTGAAGAATCTCCTTAACAACTTCAAATAGTACTGCATAATACGGTGTGTGTCACTGTTTTGTGTGAACTGGCAGGAAACCCTCTTCGATTGCCCCAGTGTTTCACAGTGTGTTGAGGCAGGGAATAACCGATAAAAAATACATGTTCTATTTGGGATGTTGCTGTGTTTGTCTCACTGCCTTTGTTCCCTCTCATTTGTCTGTATACCTCTCTAGCTGTGCTTCAATTCAACTGTTCAGTGAATATTCTAGAGGTTATTCAAATGTTAAAAAGGTCAAGAAACCATTTTGTCTGAACATTTTAAATGATAAAGAGAGTTTTTCAAAGCTGTCATTCATCCCCCTCCTTATGCTGCCGAAAAAAACTCCTTCACAGCCTGAGTCCTTTGTGTTGGCTGTTACAACCAGTAATGAGTGAGGAAAACAGGAAATGACTGGGCACTTCTGGACTTTAGGGTGTGACAAGTAGTGCAGCCATGATGGAGACTTAAGACCCATTCGGACTGGATTTCTCCACTGTTTTTCTGTGAACTCGCTGATCCTCCTGTAGTTTAAATCCAGTCCAGAGCGACATCCTTGTATTCTAAAGTGGATCTTGTCCTTCTACTTTATTTATTTTTTTATCAGCTCAGTGTGAAATTTGACTTTTTTGTGAAAATCGTTTCACCACAGCTCAGCAAGGAAAGACTGTCTGGGGAAACACAATGGGAGGGGGATAAGGCTGTAACTTTGGAAGACATCCACTTAATTTTATTAACTCAGACTGCTGACATCTCATATTCACTTTAGAAATATAATAAACTTATGATAAAGATAGCATAAACTTTGGAATATGCTTATAGTCAGAGTGAGGACTGTAGATTTTTTCCCCCATTGCTTACATTGGAAGTGCATTAGGAAGGGATTTTTTTTTAATGACCACTATGAACACGAGGAATGCTAGGTGAAAAGTCAGAGGATCACAAAGTCATTACAATTCATCCTGAGGCAGACATAAATGTCGTAACCAAATTTCTTGGCAATCCATCTAGTATGGGTTGAGTAATTTTCTCAATACCAAAAGTGTCAACATCATGGAGCGCTAGAGGAAAAATCATGGGACCACTAAAGTTATTAGGATACATCCTCTGGGGACCGTGAATGTTTAAACCAAATTTTGTGTCTGTGCATGTTCATATAATTATAAATAATTGAAAACTCTAGTTGTTGTCAAGACATTTAACAGAGTAAAAAAACGTAACCCTCATGGTGGCAATAGTAAGAAAACTCAGGAGATCACCAGAGTCAGTAGGATTCAACCTCTGGGGAACAATTTCATGCCAATAGTTATTGAACCTGATCAACATTGCCATCCCAGGTCCCTGTTTAGTTGTTTGGTTTATATATTGTACATGTGCATAAGGACACGGGGTTTGCAATCTCTCTAATCTCTGCTAATTTTGTCACACTATTCCACTGATAGACTGGTAGAGTTGGTTGCAGTAACGTGAACATGGACGGAATGAAGTTCATGTGCACACCAGAGAGCCTTCTTAAATGGTAAGATGGAAGACACCGAGTGTAGAATGTAGACAGAGTGAAATGAAGGGGCAATTGGGATTATATTGAAATTCCAGTAGATGGGGAACTCTATAGCAGTGATTCTCAACCTTTTTTGGGCCAGTGCCCCCCTATCCATTATCCAGGTCCCTTACCGCCCCCCATCAAATAAAATGCAGGCTAAATGTCTTCCCTGAATA
This sequence comes from Maccullochella peelii, assembly GCA_002120245.1. Taxonomy (NCBI): domain Eukaryota; kingdom Metazoa; phylum Chordata; class Actinopteri; order Centrarchiformes; family Percichthyidae; genus Maccullochella; species Maccullochella peelii. Next base: position 11,866 of record LKNJ01007303.1, read on the forward strand.
TTAATGTTGATTATTATTCTATGTTATATCATTAAAAAAGCATGTCAATGAATGCTAAATAACAGATTTGATTTTAACTGGAAAGTTGAAATATCATTATCATTAGTTTCCCAGGGAGCCAAAAAGCCATATGAATAGAAATTATATTCATGAATGTTAAACAAATACAACGATTAGAAATTTCAATTCAATTCAATTCAGTTTTATTTATATAGCGCCATATCATAACAACGTTATCTCAGGGCACTTTGTCATAAAGAGCAGGTCTAGACCGACTCCTTATGTGTCAGACTTTAATTAGGCTGTATACAGGAGCCAATCAGAAATGCCAAACAAGAAGCATTCTTATTAATTGTTCCAACAGAAAACAAGAGCTGCCTACCAAGGAAAAAGTCTGAGGCTACTGGAAAAAACTAAAGGATTTATCTTAATTTTCAAAAGGAAATCAGAATTTGGGGTTGCAGAGAAGTTAGTTTCAGTGCGCCTGAGGCCATCAAGTCCAAACAATTGCGGTACTTAGACTGCATGTGGAGGACCTGGCCGAATCCCTGCTATATAACTATATGTTGTTGGGAAAACAAGAAGCAGCAGCCTGGTCTTCTCCCAGAGAGCTGGGTAACGCTGGGCATATTTGACCCACATGCTGCCCCAGACAGAGGTGCAGAAAGTAGCCTAGGCCTCGTTGTCGCACTGGATGTCGACAAGATGCACCTGGATAGCAGGCTCACATTCGGTCAGGTCCGCCTGAAAGGGCTGCACCACCCATCCATGTCGGCCTTAACCATCCTCAGGTGGTCGGTGTAAATGAGGAGGCGGACATCTGTAAGAGCCTCAGACACCTGCAATAAGTGTAGCCACCAAATTGTTCTTGGTGCAGATTTTCTGACTATCCGATTTTGAACTGGTTATTTTATTGCTAATTACTCTACTAATAAATGTGTCTTTATATTTATGAGGCACATATGTGACTTTTTATCCAACATGTGACTTTTTGGCATTAAATAGGGCAGAATTAATGTAGCAGATTTTTGAATGGAGTTTGGTCTGACATTGGTTTGTGCTATTCCAGGCAAATTAAACCTGGTAAATGTCCCATGTTTTGGGATTTCACATTTCCTTTTATTCATAGACCTATTAAAGATGTTTAATGAAGTTCACGACTAGACAAAACCGTTTTAGAACGCTGCAGAGAAAAGTTTCAGCGGTAAACTCTGCCGTCACAGCTGGAATCAAATGTGTTTATTTATGTTTATTATGATTGTATAGTTTGTGTTAATATGCGTTTGCAACATTGTCTTGTATGCAGTCATGCCAATAAAGCCACTTGGATTGAGTAGTGTTATAGTGTGTGGCTGGATGCTAGACACTAAGTTGCTTTCTTGGGAAGTCCGACAGCTGAATATCCCTCTGCGATAACACGGTGTTCTCGGTGTATCATCGGAAGAAATAAATTCTTTCAAGAGAAAGAAACTCTTAATTTTGTCCACGGGGAATATCAAGGAAGAGAGCGTCTATTTTCCTGAGTTGACACAGTAAACGCCATGTTGGTGAAATTTTATAGATTCTCTGACGTCCCGTTCTTGTGAAGGCAGCATGGACCAGAAAGCGGACAGAAACACTGAAGTAAAGAGTCGTTGCTATGGAAATCGTACACCCTCTCGTCTTGTCGCATTGGTGTAAACTGGCAGGTTTTAGAATGTTGCAGACCATATTCATTTGCAAATAGTTGCAAGTTTTAACTCCTCTCATCGTGAATCTGTGGTGTGAACTCAAATGCCCCCCAAGAACACCTCACCGCCTCCCTTTCAAAAATATTGCTTCCAGCGCCCCCGACATTCTCTGAACGCTCCCTGGGGGACAGTACCGCCCCTGTTAAGAACCACTATTCTATAGCGTATTGTCCTCAAAGTGTGTTGTGAAAATCATAAAACCTCTGCACCAGTCCAACAAATAACTGATCAAATAACTGATATCAGATCCATGATTGTCAGTTTAGTGTCTGTGTTTTCATTGCTCCTGTAAGCTGCAGCTGTGTGTGGAGTTTGTCAGAGAGGTGGATTGCAGGGAGCTGTGAAGTGAAAAACAGGCTTCCAGTCTTAGTGATAAGACGACCTGTGCCAGCCACGCAACCTGATGGGGAGAGAGAAGAAAAAAAGGTCCGAAATCAATATGTCAGCTCTCTGGCCTTCACCATAATGGCTCCCAGAGGGGTGATAAGGAGCGTAGTGTTTCCCAATGAGAGAAGAGGGTGTGGAAGAAAGAAGGGGAGGCAGGAAACACTACTGTGTGTGTGAACTTGTATGCTAGGTCCAACAACCCCCAGACATCTGTCCTCCCCCTCAGGACTGGCCCCAGATACCGGAGGTATGAAACATACATGCAAATGGGTGAGGAGAGGGGAGTTAAGGGGGAAGGCCAGCATCAGGATTCAGTCCAGGTAATTGAATCCGCTGAGGGGCAGTGTTTTATTTTATATTTAATATAGTTCTCATAGACAGTATTGATCAGACTCAGTTTATTGTCATTGTCATTGACAGTGTCTCACATCAAGGAATGTGACTGTGTTATCAGTAGCTGTCAATGGATGCACAGAAAGATAAAGAAGTCGTCTGTTCACGGTCTTTGGTGTTAGTTAAATGTATGCACATAGTCATATATTCACATATTGCATAGTCACCCCATATTGGCTATTAGGAGTGGGGGGAAAAAATCTATTCACTAAAGTATGGTGATTTTTTTTTTCTTTTTTTTTATGAATTCTTGATTTATGGATTTTTTTTATTCCTGAATAGATATTATACATTTAAAAAAAAAAAAGTATTACATTTTTTCTTGATAGTCACAGTAGAGCGGAAATATGGCTCACGATATACAGTCTTTAAAAGTGTATGATTTAACCTTTTCCCATGTTTTATTGTTAAAAAAGAAAAGAAAGATCTCAATAAATCGCAATATCAAATCGCATAGATGAACATATCGTCCCAGCCCTTGTGGCTATGTAAGCACTAAAGATCTGTGGTTGCGGAGATGCGGAGTCGTGATCTGTGGTTGCGGAGCTGTGGAGTCTGGATCTGTGGTTGCGGAGCCTGGATCTGTGATGCGGGCCATCCACTGCCCCCTTGCTGCTGCTCAGCAGCCGCTGCTGTTATTGGTGTTTTTGGACTTATTATTAGTATTACTACTACCACATTGCTATTACTTTTATTTGTATTAACATTAATACTATTTCCACTGCTGCTGTTTTACATCTGTATGTAGAACTGAACTGCGCTGTGCTACTGCATGTTCACTTTCCTCATGCTCCCTCCCTCTCCTCTCTCTCAACCCAACTGGTCGAGGCAGATGACCGCCCACCCAGAGCCTGGTTCTGCTCGAGGTTTCTGCCTGTTAAAAGGGAGTTTTTCCTTGCCANGCCTGCAAACTTTCAAGCTATCAAGCTCCTCCTCTGTGAAACCAGCTCCCAGTTTGTGTACGGAAGGCAGACCCCCTCCTCACATTTAAGAGTAGGCTTAAGACTTTCCTCTTTGATAAAGCTTATAGTGGGGCTGACTCAGGTGAGCCCTGAGTCACCCCTTAGTTATGCTGTTATAGGCCTAGACTGCCGGGAGACTTCCCATGATGCACTGAGCTCCTCTCTCCTGCTCTCCCTCTCCATCTGTGCGCACTCTTATCCCATTAATGCTTGTTACTAACTCGACTGCTTCCCTTTCTCTCCTCTTTCTCTCTCTCCTTCTGTTGCTCTCTCTCCTCTCTCTCTCTCCTTCTGTTGCTTTCTCCGAGTGTTTCTGCCTCCGGAGCTGTGGAGTCTAGATCTGTGGTTGCGGGCCACCTGCTGCCCTCGTTTTCCTGTTTGGTGGCCATTGCTGCTATTGTTGTTATTGGTCTCATTATTAGTATTACTATTATTATATTTCTATTAGTATTATTTTGATTATTATTAACATCAATACCATGAGCACTGCTATTACTTTACATCTGTATGTAGAACTGTACTGTGCTGTCCTACTGTATATTCTCTCTCTCTCTCAACCCAACCGGTCGAGGCAGATGACCGCCCACCCAGAGCCTGGTTCTGCTCGAGGTTTCTGCCTGTTAAAGGGAGTTTTTTTCTTGCCACTGTCTCCTAGTGCTGCTTTTGGTGGGAATTGTTGGGTCTCTGTAAATATAAAGAGTCGATCTAGACCTGCTCTGTATGAAAAAGTGCCCTGAGTTAACTTTGTATATAAATAAAACTGAATTGAATTGAATTGAGAGGAGCTCAACTTTAATTTTACTCATAAACATTTCAAAATGTGCCAGTGCAGGGAGATTATTTAATCTGTGCAGTAAAGTGTCAGTATTCTGTCGGTTTCAGGAGAATCTCACTGCACCGCCCACCACACTGGCAGAATGAACCTGATTAGTCAGAAACCAAGTGTCAATCATTCAAACTCGTGTTCAGAACAGAGTTTCTGTGTTCAGTCACACTCAGATCCATCAAACTGAGGAGAAACACTTTAAAGCTGATTCAGATTCAACTTTTGATCTGAACTGTTGCAGGATTTAAACTCATGAAACTCATTTAAACTCTGTCTTCTAGAAATTATGTTTATATACATTTAATTTGGACATTTTGTAAGGAACATGAAAAACTGTGTTCTAGTTCTGGTCAGACCCTCACATCTCTGTGTTCATGTTAGACAAAGATCCTGGTCTGGTTTAATCCAGAAACTGAAAGTCTGCAGTGACTCGAGACATGACCCCTGACCTCCGACCTCAAAAACACCTTTCCTCTGAACATCATCCAGGCAGAGATGACGTCTCTGATCGCAGCATCATGTAGCTCAGATGGAGTTGGTTGCTGATGATGTGTTCAGCATGAGTTCAGTGTGAAAGGTGAATAACGACACACAGGACAAGTGATGAACGAACAGTTTTATTATCGCACTGATGGATTAAATGGATTGAATAAACACAGTGATGTAGGTATATGCAGCGCTGTGTCAGACGGGACGTCAGGACCAGGTGATAAAGTGTTATTGTACCTCTGCTGAGTGACCTACCAGAGCTCTCTTCTTCATGCACTCCATCACCATGAGGAAGATCTGCTGTGCCTGGCTGCGGCTGTAGTTGAAGGTTTTCTGGATGGTGACCAGCAGCTGATCTCTGACGCTGTCACTCACCAACCTGTTGAGAAAAACACCAGGCTGTCAGGTGATGCTCTCCAGGTGGAGGACTGACGCTCACACAGAAGGAGCAGTCAGGACGAGTCTGTCCAGGGACTGAATGTGGTAAAACTGCTGCTTTGTTCTGGAGAGCTGACACACATTTACACCTCAACTATGTTAAAAGTCCAAACTTTGGTCCCTAACCTGCAAAGATGCTGAGACATGAACCAGGTGGTCTGTGAAAGGTCGAACTGTGATGTATCGTCAAGGAGACGTTCCTCTGAGAACACAATAACTCGATTGTCATATTGGATTATAAATCTATGGCTGTTACTCACCCGTCTTCCCCGCAGTATCTGTGTGCAAAGGAAATGATGTCAGAGGCACGACCGCTGCCGTCACAGATAACAACAGGCACCGGAGGCTCCTCCTTCAGACTCTCCAACACGATGGAGATGATGTTAGGACCCCCCTCCAGGATCAGACACACCACAGGGACGCCCTGACCCAGACCTGACACACACAGAAATCACACTCACAGTATCTGTAACGGGGAGACTCTCGACGGACCGCTACGACCTGCGAGGCAGGGGTCACGTGACCAACGGGGGTAGCCAAGCCAGCAGTTTGTTGTCATCTGGTGTTTGTGCCAAACCAGCTACAAGCTAGCTCGCTTGCTAAATAGTTAGCTCACTGCCTCACTGAAAAGATGCTAAGCTAATTCTGGCCGCACCCAGCCTCGGTGCTAAGCCAGGCTAACAGTTTCCCCCTGCTCCCAGCCTGGCTTAGCACCGAGTCTGAGGTTGTGGAGCTGCGGAGTCGTGATCTGAGGCTGCGGAGCTGCGGAGTCGTGATCTGTCGTTGCAGAGCTGTGGAGTCTGGATCTGTGGTTGCGGAGCCTGGATCTGTGATGTGGGCCATCCACTGCCCCCGTGCTGCTGCTCGGCAGCCGCTGCTGTTATTGTTGTTTTTGGACTTATTATTAGTATTACTACTACCACATTGCTATTACTTTTATTTGTATTAACATTAATACTATTTCCACTGCTGCTGTTTTACATCTGTATGTAGAACTGAACTGCGCTGTGCTACTGCATGTTCACTTTCCTCATGCTCCCTCCCTCTCCTCTCTCTCAACCCAACTGGTCGAGGCAGATGACCGCCCACCCAGAGCCTGGTTCTGCTCGAGGTTTCTGCCTGTTAAAAGGGAGTTTTTCCTTGCCACTGTTGCTTGTGCTTGCTCTTGGTGGGAATTGTTGGGTCTCTGTACACATAAGGAGTCGGTCTAGACCTGCTCTTTATGACAAAGTGCCCTGAGATAACGTTGTTATGATATGGCGCTATATAAATAAAACTGAATTGAATTGAATTGAATTNTTATTGGTTATTACTTATTATTAGTGTTACTACTACCATATTGCTATTAGTATTATTTGTATTAACATTAATACCATTCCCACTACTGTTACATTACATCTGTATGTAGAACTTAACTGTGCTGTGCTACTGCATGTTCACTTTCCTCATTCTCTCTCTCTCTCTCTCTCTCTCGCACTCTCCCTCTCCCTCTCAACCCAACTGGTCGAGGCAGATGACCGCCCACCCAGAGCCTGGTTCTGCTCGAGGTTTCTGCCTGTTAAAAGGGAGTTTTTCCTTGCCACTGTCACTTGTGCTCGCTCTTGGTGGGAATTGTTGGGTCTCTGTACACATAAGGAGTCGGTCTAGACCTGCTCTTTATGACAAAGTGCCCTGAGATAACGTTGTTATGATATGGTGCTATATAAATAAAACTGAATTGAATTGAATTGAATTAAAGTACATGTATATACAGCCTGCATTGTAAGGTAAAGTGATAGTCAGGTCAAGATAGTAAAGTCATAGACAAGGCAGTAAAGCACAGGGTTTTTCTAGCAAACATGCAAATACAACATTATCTATCATAAAGTATATCTACTTGGTATCTAGGCTATAAAGCAAAGTCACTTCATCATGTCCCCTCCACTTCTGATACCAAACCTACGCCACACATGAGTTTTATACAGGCCTAAAACTGAGATCTGTACCGAGTCTGTAGTGTCTTTAAGACCCGACCCTACTGAACTTGACTAGTGCCAAATGAGAGATGCAAACCCGACCTGAGACCTTAAAGTGGCTAAAATCAATATTTTTTTGATGTAATACAAACAATGTATCAAAGGACAATGTGAAAACAATGTGACGATGTAAAAGGGGCTGCTCGTAGTGATAAACCTTCGGAGAATTATCACCTGCAGCTCTCCTCGGCTTTACAGAGCTTTAAAGTGAGTTTCAGCTCATTGTTGATCTGTCCAGCTGCACTTTACTGTTTTGGTTCACTCTCACCGCATCATTTTCAGCTGCAGCAGCAGCTGTTTTCAGAGGAAAAGCTCTAGAAACCCACTGTACACTAGCTGCTCAGCAGCAAACAGCAGACAGACACAGTTAGAGACTAGCTGAGCATTAAGCAGCTAAAGAGCCAGGATGTTTTTCTCAGGAGTTGTTGTGTTCACAACTTTTTTTCACTTCCTACAAGTGGCCAAAAAAATCAGTTGCAACAGCGATGCAGAAATGCTAGGCAGTCACCAAGAATGCTTTAGGCAAAGACTTCAGCTTGATTAAGGTGGAGAGGATGCCACCTTCTACATCTTTCTCAGTCATGGGGAACAGAGATTTAGCAGGCTGACATAGTGACTGGAGAGTGGCTATATCAGTGTGACATATTGCACATGTACGTGGACAGAACCTGTCAAAGTGGCCACAAGGCCTGGAGATCAGGTTTGTACCACAGCAGGACATTTGATGGTCCTGTAGGGAAAACTTCAGAGTCTCCAAGAAAGCATTTTTATGATGGCACAGCTGCCTCAAATAGAAAGTAGATACAGTGTACACCATTTTATATGCATTCCCTTGTAATTCTTTGGAAAATTAATATAAGGATCTGTGAGTTTGAGCAAATTGCACCCACACAACACAAGTTTGTAATGCTATACCTGCCAAACCATCTGCTTTGTTCAATAAGATAATTCTGATTCTCTAAATTAGGTTTTTCTATACCCATTTTAGAATATATGTGAAGTTTATCTTTATAGTATTTCAATATAAATCCATTCAATCCACGCAATCAATTTAATGGGCAAATCCCTCAGGGAAGCCAATCACTTTTTCTTTCCAGTAAAGGATTTTACTGCCATGGCAGCATTGGTTTTGTCAGCGTGGGCGCCATATTTTCCAACAGTGGATTCAGTATCTCACTTTAAAACAAAAGCCTTTAAATAAATGCATAGTGCAAGCTGGATTACCTGTGATAATCCAATATGCTGAGCGGCTGACAGCTGTGACGAAGCTCAGAGGCAGTAATGTGATCAGTGTGCTGTAATTGAGGTAATCATGAAAACAAATCTCTGCACACATTAAGCTCATAGGAGAAATCCTTCCTTTTGAAAACAAATTGGTGTCTATGTGAAAGCTGTTATTATCCAAGAAAGCCTAAGGGCTAACAGTTCTTGGTGTTCCTAAAAGTTATGTTAAGATGTTTGTTCATGTCTTGGCACACTCCATTATTTATTCAAATTCCAAATACTGATGAATGTGTAAATGAGTCCTTCCATGTTCAAGGTCAACAGTAACTTGTGTCTGAACAAACATGAATACATACAGTACAGACTACTAGTGCATGTGATTAGACATGACAGTGCCTGAGCAAGGATGCACAGGAATCACGGCCTGGAATGGTTACTCTACAGCTCTTACTCTATCTGACTGTATCTGTGTACTGGAGGCTATGCTTACCCGCCTGCGTTCTAAATGTGTAAGGTTTAACCTGTGTTCTGCTGCTAACAAAAAATGTGTTTCCTCAAGAATGAAATGTGTGCATTTCCTGTCTGCATACAGCAGCACACAACCTGGTAAGTTGAGCTGCATTATACTTTACAGCCAGAACCTAAAATTGGCTGAACAAAAGAAGAATGAAAATACAGCTTCTACAAGAAAGTGGACCTTTGGCTTCATTTGCCTCAGGTCAGGAATAAATTAATGCTAAAAGTGAGCACTTTCAATTCAGTTTTATTTATATAGCGCCATATCATAACAAAGTTATCTCAGGGCACTTTTTCATATAGAGCAGTTCTAGACCGACTCTTTATATTTACAGAGACCCAACAATTTGACAAAAACAAAACACTTGAGCCATTTGGGGGCAAACTGAGCCACTGAATGACTGAGTCGACATAAATATAGTGTTTCTATGTCAAATGATATTGGGTTGCAATTAATTGTTCTCAGCCATTGTTGTTGAAGAGCAGCAGAACTCCAATATGGCTGCCACAGAATGTAGTACAGTATAACAGTGTCCTAACTCAATGTTGTATTTCAAGACTTAAATATATTTCTAATTAATTAAAATGCAACCCACGTAATCCTAAACTACACTGAAAAATTGACATGGTTCCCATAATTTGCAGTGTGGTGCAGTGGTGCCTCACTTGAGTGACAAGCTAACAGGTGACTTTAGATTTGTTAATGTTTAGTAACATTACTGTGAGGCAGTTACATTTCTAAAATGCAACAAACAGCAGAAGAGAAATAAAATCTAAACCTTGAGAATCTTGGGTTGGTTCTGTTGTTTGTCTGTTGACTTCGGTATAATTCAATTCAATTCAGTTTTATTTATATAGCACCATATCATAACAAAATTATCTCAGGGCACTTTACCGTAAAGAGCAGGTCTAGACCAACTCCTTATAAAACTGCAGTGATGTAATACCAGATCAGTCTGATCAGCTGCAGCGTCCAATCACGAACAGATTTCCATTAAAGGGGTGTGTCGGTCCAGTAAAAGACTTCAGTGATGTCTGGTCTCTTGTATCCTTGCTCATTTCTCCTTGGAGATCCATCCTCAATCCTGAATAAGAGCACTGGAACGGCCTTTATGATGGTGGAACATCAATTTCCGGTTCAAGCGAGGAACGCTCAAATAATTGAATTGGCATGTACCCATAGAAGTTACCGAAGTTTGCCAGTGCCATTTACCACTTTGTGAGCAGTTAGGGGGAGGTTCCTGGTGGGAAACATTTGAACGTCATGAGTTGTTGCAGACTGCCTGAACACATAATTACTTTTGGACTGTGAGGCTTGGGGCAGGAACTGCCCACGATGAGATAAATCCTTTGCAGAGTGTCTCATTTGTGGATGCGGTGTAGGTTTTGCCCACAAGCCTTCAATCTTCTGAAGGCTTAAGAATTGGGACACGTAGACTGTCTCCTGAAATCCTTGCCATTTCCCCCTGAAAACATTCAACCTCAAGTACATCTTTCACGCTCTTACACCTATTTCTTCTCCTAAAATTTTACATGACCACATGGTAGACTATTGTAAGGCCTAACATTGTGCTTCCTTATTGCTGCTTCCTGTAGCTTTGTAGACGGAGTGGTTGAAGCTTATTTTTCTGCTGCATTCATTGTAAGTCAGTCAACAGAATAGAAGAGTCAGCTGAATGTCTACAATGTAAAATGTAACATCAAATCACATATTCTTTTACTCTGTGTCACTGTGCTCCTCTTCATGTTCTTTATCATCACCCAACATGTCAGCCTCCCCCTTACCCTCTCCTTTCCACACTACCCTCCCCACCTCTTCCTTCCCTCCCTCATTCTGGTAGAACAACAGAAACCAAGTCGATGGCAATGACAGGTGACGCTTTGGATGAAAGTCCCTGACTCCAGCGGCTGTCACAGTGCTCAGCAGAGAAGTGAAAGAACCAAAGGAAGAAAGGTTTAGTTGGAGGGGAATGGAGGGAGTAGAGGAAGGAGCGGAGGTGGAGATGTGAACTGAAGTCATGGAGTGTCGCCCCCAGGGCCCTGAGCCTCTAATTGACTGCAGTGGGTTGACGGAGGTTCTTTGTGACTGTCACTTCCAAAACACACACACACACACACACACACAGAGTTTGTATTTCTATACTCGTGAGGACCTTCTATTACTTTCACTTTCTCCAACTTAACACCTACCCTCACAACAAAACCCTAAACCAAACCTTAAATACATTTCTAATTTTAGAAGTCCACACCAACATTTGACAGTAGAATTTCACTCAGAATTTAGCTGATTTGAATGGAATGACTACAATCAGTGTAGATGTTTGCAGAAGCAAAAGAAATTCAACATTATTGGTGTTTGACACAGACATTTAAGAGTGAGAGAGGACACTTATTCCAAAGACAAATACTGGAAATGTTCCAGTAGGACAGTCACTCTTAAATGTGTTTGATTTTAGATGGCAAGCTATCAGGCTAACTAGCTTCGGAACTAAGTCGGCTGTACTTAGATAGAAAATATTTCTCAAGGGAAACTATTAATAGCAATATCTGTGCATTATCCTGAGGAACACCTGACACTATTTCTGATAGAAGGCGTGGCAGCTGAGCTTTTCAAATGTAATCTTTTTGTATTGTTTGAGCACCATAAACAAAATGATTGTATTGGGATGGTGGCAGAAGTGTAAGTGGCAAAGATCTCAACATCTCAGAAATCGTAGTTGTAAAGTACTGATTCTGGAATATATCACTTCTGTTATTGGAAAACCCAGATTTTTTTGATTTGAATCAAAAAATGATGTACATTCTCAGTTTTTCCTGTCATTCTAATATTCATTATATTCACATTTTGCACTAGAACTAACTGAGTAACATGTCCTTACTTGGGTGGATTTTTTTCCTCATTTCTTGCCTTTAACAGAAATACATACACATACACATTTATGCAGATACCTGCACTCTGAAGAAAAACAAATGCACAGAAACACGCACTCATGGGCATGTCTACATGCACCAACCCCTATGATGGCTGTCTTGGATGTATTCCAAAAACATTAGACTCTCTCTTTCCTCATCACCACTCTTTGTACACACACACACACACACACACACACACACACACACACACACACACACACACACATACACATACACAGCTACTGTAACTCTAGAAAACGGGCGACAGATGTACTCACAGAGGTTTTCAAGGCCTTTTATCATGCTAAAGTTCCACTGGGACTCATTCAGATGGACTGCTCTGACAAAAACATGTTGATAATGGCCACGCCACATATATCTAGGACAGGGACCAGAGGGGACAGGGGGATGTTCTGATGACTGGATGAATACATGCTTTGATCAAAAATGGCTTGGTGAGTGGTGAGGTAGGACAGAAGGGGGCGTTGCTGAGATCCCAAGAGGTGTGGTCAAGACCAGATGGCATTTGTCTGTGGATCTGTGACCACACTGTGACAGCAGGGAAGTACACATACACACACACACACACTGAGTTATGGTAGGAAAAAATAAACAGGTAATACTCATTTCAGCTATGGTCAAGATGTCTGATGAAGGAATATTAGGTTTGAAAGATGTGGTAATCTCCACATTTATTGTGATAAAAGTGTGGAGTATCTGGTGTCTTGAACATTTCTTGTAAAGCCCTTATGGATCTTTTTTGAAAATTATATTTTTGGGCATTTTATGCCTTTGTTACATCTAACAGCAGAGAGATGACAAACAACAAAGCTCCCCGGTTGAACACGACCTGGGGACGTTGCGGTTCATTGTCAGTTCAATTTGTCAACTGTTACGTAAAATGTACTTAAATATCACAGTTAAGTGAAGGGGGAAAAAACTTAAAAGCCATTCACTGCATGGCACTGTAGCCATATTTATCACAGGCATACTATAATCTCTGCGACCCGTGAAAGACTATTGCTCTAGGACAGAGGTTTTTTAAAGTGGGAGGTGGGCCTCCCCAGGGGGGCTCCAAACACTTTCAGCGGAGGCTCAGTGAATAGATGTGAAAAAATATGGCATTAGTTATTACATTATTTATCAAAATGAGATCACATAGAACAGCCTAAATGTGTGTTATTTGGTTAAAGAGATCAGAGATACAGTAGTTTTGGGGAATTTCACTGTTTTTCCCAGAGTCAGAATTAATAAATGCCTCAGGACAGACCTTTCTTATGTATTTGGTATGTATGAAGTTATGTCAAATAGCAATATTAGGCTATCTTGGCTGAATTGTTGAGTGTCTTTGGGATCAAATAACATAATCATGATCCCATAGGCATCCAGGAATTGAACAAAACTAAGCAAGTAAAGTAAGGAGGGGTGAGGGTTTCCAAGCTTTGTCTGAGGCAATTGCAATTGCAGTCTTTAGTTTTTAGCATGTAGTTGTATGCATGGCTCACAGAGCAGTTAGCTTCATTAATTATTTAGATCATATGTCACACTTTAATGTAACAGTTTATTGACTATCTGTGCTTTCAGTTTAAGCAAATCTTCAAACCCCATTTTCTTTGGATAATGAACATAAATAATGTCATGTCAGCAAGATTGTTAAGAATTCTCAGATCATGTCAGTGCCTGACTGCTTTTCTCCTAGTATTTACAGTACTGGCATTGTGGTGGACATGTAAATATACCTTGATATGACTAACTGAATGCAACCTTTAATTAACTAATTAGGGTTAGGGCAGTTGTAATGGAAACATTTTTTAAATGCAGCCCAAACTGTTTTCTAAAATAACTTTCATACCTGTCATATACATGCAGACTGGAGTTTCAGCTTCTCCTGAAATGAATGATCAGATCTCACCTACAGCTGGTACTGTCTCCATCTTTCATCTGACTAATGACATTACAGCACATGCTCATGCACCTGCTCAGTTCCCTTCCTACTGTCAGCAACAGTATATCAGCATATCAGCAACAGTAATGCTTTCTGCTATACAATCATCAATAAATGGTGTGGTTTGTGGCCATTCCAACAGGATTAACATGTAAATGCTTCTAGGTTGTAGCAATCTAATTTTATGCTTCCTCTAACTTAATGTATTTTGATTCTTGAACTGACACTAAAACCGTCTGTGTAACATCTCTGCATGAAATCACATTGTCTGCTCTTAACTGTGGGAATAGGAAAAAGAGATGGCAACTGGGAAACAAAAATAGGCCCTGAAATGCAAGATATATTACTTGCTGTTAGTGTTTCCTTGCTGCCCCCCTGCTCCATGCTGCCTCACATACTTTCATTAAATATTCCTGATAAATAAATCAGTGCAAACACACCAACACAACCACATGGTCACACACACACACGCGTGCACAGAAACATGCAAGACACACTGTCAACATCCTGATTCCGTTGCCCTCTGGACTGATTTCACTCTCATGCATAATGCATTAGCTAAATGCTTAAGTTGAATTATTAGAATGTTTTATTCAGGAAGGGGCTGGGGCTGCCTCTTCTCTCCGTTAAGAACTGCTGGGGGGGGGGCACTGTGGAACATGATTTGGATTAATTAGTAATGGTGAGTGTAAGGTGCTGGAGATGTAACATTAAAGCAGACAGGCTGAGGGCTATGGTGCTTACAGCTGCTTCCTCTAATATGCAAGAGTGGAAAAGATGCCAGGGTTCAGAGTTTAATCCTCGGGTCAGTGGGGCAACGTGCAGCAGCTCAGTCTCCTGTCCCTTCAGAGACACCGTACAAACTTGACAGTAATGGCCTTTAATCGAAATGGAGATTAAATGGAGCTTTCATTAGGCATAGACTGATGTATGGATCATACATCAGTGGTTGTCTAATCAATGCATTCAACCAAAGTGTATTCTGTATTTCATAATTATCACCTTTATCATCCTTCCTTGGAGTCAGGGGAGCTTCAAAGTCCTATGGGCTTAATACTGCTTCATAAGTTTTTCAGCCTGCCAGGAAATATTAGAGTTATTAAGGAGAGACTAAATACTTTTGAGATTTTTAGCCAATCTAGCGGCATGTCTGTAGAGATGGCAATGTCGGTTGGTTGGTTGGTCAAATGAAATGTCTCGACCGGTATTGAATGTATTTCCATAAAATTTGTTATATCCACGGTCCCAAGAGCATGAATCCTAATGACATTGACACTGACTTTTCATCTAGCACCAGTGTTGACAGTTTGTGAAATGTCTACTATTAGATCTACTAAGATCTACTGGATGAATTGATGTTAATGGTTCTCAGGGGATCACCCAAGTCAAGAGGATAACTCATCTGTCTTTACCTGTTGCGCGACCTTGAGATTTACACTTTTTGTTCAGAGCGAAATATCAGCTGGTTACAAGTATAGAGAGCTGAAGTCATGACGTCATGACTTGGCTAGACTCAATGCAATCTCTCTTTCAGCCTTTCAGAAGAAATTATGTGTGTTCCTGGGGTTTTCTTTCCATATTCTAGGACAAATCCACATCCACTACAGCAGTTGCTATTGAAGTTGAGATCTTTGTAATTTTAAGAAAGTTAAATAATTACTTTGTGAGCGAGTACTTGCGTTATCATAGCTTTGTTTCATCCATATCCATAAAATTCACCAAAGTTCTCTTTTAAAGTCATTTTTAGCCGTAATCTTTGTTGTCTAAACGTTTTTACAGCGTCTGGGGGGAGAAATGGTGCTCGTTAAAGGCCACTAAAAAGCAGAAATAATGAATAGACCACCATATTAGATTGTGTTTCAAAAACTATTGACCTTATCTTAACATACGAAGCGAGGCACACGACATACTGTTTAGAAAGGCTTGGTTCCAGGGCAGTATTTTTAATTATTAGGATAGTTACAAATGTCAGTGGGATTTTGAATGAGGTTTTCTTACTTCTGGAACAGAAAAAAACAGATAGACATTTTGCTGTAAACGATAAATGTCAGTTGGGTATTGAATGATATGAATGATGAATGGTAGACAGTAGACAGTACCACAGCCCAGTTGATTATCAGAGCAACACTGTTTCAAATAAAATGGCAATAAAGTTTATCAAATCAATTGACAATTTATCACTACTTTTCAATTCACATACATTTCATCACTTCCATTATTAATTTGGAAGCATTTTCATCACTTCAATTTTTTTCAATAATTTTTGGTTACTCCCACCCTTGAGGCTACTTTCCTTAAATTATAAAAATACATTTTGTGCTGTGAATGATGAATGTAAGAGGGGGAAAATGATGAAACCTGGCACTGTTTTCATCATATCACGACTGTTTTAATCAAATCGGTTTTAAATTAATCAAATCAATTGATAATTTATCACTCCATTTTTCATTTCACATTCATTTTTGCCCCTCTATTTTTCAATTCACATGCATTTTCATCACCTCCATCAATTTTTGTTACTTCCACCCCTCATAGCTTTTTGGATTAGTTTTTCCTTATTCGAGTCGAAGGACAGAAGGTGTCGTATGCTGTACGGATGGTAAAGCCCCCTGAGGCAGATTTGTCATTTGTGATATTGGGAGATTGCTAAGATTCACGAAGCCTGGCAGAATTCAAACGTGTGAGGTAGCCTCAAAGACGTGCGCAGTTACAGGACGGTCCTTACTCATATTCCACTGCAAAAATCAGAAAATGTAAGAATTAGTAACAAAAGAAAAATCATAAAGAACTGATAAAATTGAGAATATTATTAACCCATGAGTCTAATGACTGATTTATTTAATGCAATTTTATTTCCTTTGTTGCATTGGCCACTACATCTTTTTGCTGCACTGTAACTGTATTTTATTAGATTTTATGTATTTCATTTCATTTTATGTATCTTTCATTTTATTTTTTCTTAATCTGATTTTATTTCTTCTGATGTTTTTCTTTGCCCATGTAAAGCACTTTGAATTGCCTCTGTGTTTGAAATGTGCTATATNCTCTGCTGTTCTCCAGTGCATTTACATGACTGGTTTCTCTAATGCACTTTTATTTCCTCTTACATCTGTTTACTGCACTGTAACTGTATTTTATTATCTTATTTCATTTTATCACATTTTAAAATGTCCTTTTATTTTTTCTTGATTGATTTTACTCTTACTGTTTTGATTGTTTTTCTTTGCCTATGNTAAGAATTAGTAACAAAAGAAAAATCATAAAGAACTGATAAAATTGAGAATATTATTAACCCATGAGTCTAATGACTGATTTATTTAATGCAATTTTATTTCCTTTGTTGCATTGGCCACTACATCTTTTTGCTGCACTGTAACTGTATTTTATTAGATTTTATGTATTTCATTTCATTTTATGTATCTTTCATTTTATTTTTTCTTAATCTGATTTTATTTCTTCTGATGTTTTTCTTTGCCCATGTAAAGCACTTTGAATTGCCTCTGTGTTTGAAATGTGCTATATAAATAAAGCTGCCTTGCCTTGAAAGTGCCTTTATTCTTGTATAATAATCATAACAATAATTTTACTTGGTTTTCAGGGGAGCTTCGATGTCCTGCGAGCTTAATGCTGTTTTAGATTTTTTTTTCCTCCCTGCTAAAAAATTATGAGAATTATTTAATGAGAGGCTAAATACTTTATACTTCTACATTCATTTTTAATAAAACCTCAATTAAGAAGTGGGATATATTTACAAACTGCACACTAACAATTCACTTTTTCACAATTTTTTATTTTTATTGATCTACAATCAGGACACCAGACAAAGCTAAGGAAAAACAAAACACTTAAAAAAAACACTTACTGAAGTCAAGCCAAACCTGCTGGTTCACGTGGATACTTCTGTAGCATTGACATTAGTAGTTTTGTGTATACACTGAGGATGTGACCACATCGCTACATGTCTGTTTAAATGCACAATATATTCCAGTTTTTATTCTGAAAAGAAAAAAGCCTTGTTCGACTATGCAAACTCAGCCTCCCTCTTTCATTCGTTCAACCACCTTCTTGAAAAGGTTGGCATTGCGATATTTGCGCATATCCAAAAACCTTTCATCATGTCTTTCATCATGTTTAAAAGTAGGTGTGTTTCTCCTTCCCAGCAAAAATGTGGGCTTTTCTTTTGTGCATGCATCTCTACCCCAGCCTTGCAAACTGTTGGCTAGTTTGTTTCCAACGCACAGAGCTGACCGTAAACAGGCGAGAGGCCGTGTGTCGCAAACTGAGACATACATTCTGAATGTGCTGTACATGTCCAAAGAATGCTCCTAAAACCTGAATAATATCAACATATCCCACATGTCTTAATCAGAAAATACTACATTCAGTATAAGGCCTAATTCAGAATATCCAAACGGAATATGCTGTTTACATGATTCATATCAAATTCGGGATATTGTCATAATGGGAATAATAGTGGAAAATCAGTATGCATGTAAGTGTAGTCAGTGCCCATTTGAGCTGCTCACTGCTTCACCGTAGAAGGTTGTGCCTTCCTCCTGCATCTGTGGGCATAGACATCCTCCAGTGCTGGCAACTCAGACCTGGTCATGTGTTTTCCCCATCCCCTGTAGAGCTTTGCGGTTGAGTGCAGTGCAGTGGCCATGCCAGGTGGTGATGCAGTCTGTGAGGATACTCTTAATAGTGCACCTGTAAAAGTTGCAGACTATCTTCGTTTCCATGTTGAGCTTCCTTACCTTGCACAGGAAGAAGAGCTGTTGACTTGCTGTCTTGGTGATGATGTCCATGTGTGAAAGGTCCTCACTGAAGTGGGCACCAAGGAACCTAAAATTGCTGACTCTGTCCACTGTAGTCCCATTGACGGAGATGGGGTGTGTCCTATTGACATTGAGATGGAGGTTGTTGTCATGCCACCATGGCTCTGACCTCCTCTCTGTAGGCCATCTGATTATTTCCGGTGATCAGGACAGTGGTAGCATCAGCAATCTTAATGATGGGGTTTGAGCTCTCCATGGAAACATAGTCATGTGTGAAGGGGGCTGAGCACACTGCCCTAGGGTGCTCCAGTGAGTTAGTGTGAATGATGAACTGAACTGTAGTCAATAAATAACATCCTCACATATGTGTTCAGGTGAGAGAGGGCAGTGTGGAGGGCCAGGGAAATAGCCTCATCCGTTGACCTGTTTGGCCTGTATGCAAACTGTATTGGGTCCAGTGAGTCCGGCAGAGAAGAGGTGAAGAAGGAACAATTTAGTTCCATAAACTTCCATTCCAACTTTCCATTTAACTTCCATGAAGTTAATGGTCAGTCAAACCAGCAGAGGCCGATATATCCTGACTTTTAGTCCCTAGTGAATGGTTATGGCAAAGCAAAACAAGCCCCCGCCAACACAGTGGTTCTAGGGATGGCAATGTTGGCCGCTCCACCACTTTAGTCCAGACTGATACTGTATATCACAACAACTATTGGATGGATTGATGATGATGATTGACACATTTACATTTCCCTCAGGATGAAGCCTACTGACTTTTCATCTACTGCCATCATCAGTTCAAATGTTCAATTTGTCCAAACTGATGCTAGGGGGTAATTAGCAAATGTCAGTATGCTAACACACTGATCTAAGATGGTGAACATTAAGTATACCGCATTATCTATACCACTTATCCTCAGAGGGTCGCGGGGGTGCTGGAGCCTATCCCAGCTGACATTGGGCAAGAGGCAGGGTACACCCTGGACTGACACATAGAGACAGACAAACAAACATTCACACTCACAGTCACACCTACAGGCAATTTAGAATCATCAATTAACCTAACCTGCATGTCTTTGGATGGTGGGAGGAAGCCGGAGTACCCAGAAAGAACCCACGTGGACACGGAGAACATTAAAACTCCACACAGAAAGGCCCCAGCTGACCGGAGAACCCTCTTGCTGTGAGGCAACAGTGCTAACCACTGCACCACCGTGCCGCCGCGATGGTGAACATGATAAACATTATCTGCTGATCATCAGCATGTTTACATTGTCATGATTTTAGCATTTAGCTCAAAGCACTACTGTGCCTTACAGAGCCACTAGAGCGGCTGTAGACTTCTTTACAAGCTGTCTCTAATGCTGTTGGTGAAGGGAATACTGCTAATGTCCACAGTGTCAGACACATTCTGAATTCAGTGACAGGCTAGGATTGGTATATATTTTAGAAAGTAGCACAACGATGACATTAATGAGTAATGTTATTGCATTCCTCATTGAGTATCAAGTAAAGCAATATAATTTAATCTTTAGGAGAGTAATAAATAATTACTGTTCCTAGTAACTTGTCCAACACTGGTAAAATTCTTAGGTTGACATTTATTTCTGAATTAGTAAGCTGTTGAGGAAGCATACTGCAGTATTATCATTAATACAAGAGTCTGTGATGTCATTACCTCACTGCAAATGCAACTAATGGCTCATAAGGTGGGTAAATTCATATCCATAATCATTTCTTTATAGTCCCCAATGAACACAGTACTCAGCAGATAATGATCATTATGTTATCAATCCACCAAATTACAATCAAGGCTGGGGTGTGATGGCCCATCTCCATTTCAGTGTCAGTGTGTACCCGGTGTGTCTCTGTCACTCACTGAAAGCCCTTAGGGGTCAGTATGTTAGGCTGCACTCATTTCCCATTGCACAATATGGTACAATTAGCAAATTAGCATGGAGTCTGACCACACCTGAACACATACACAATCTGTTGCACCTATGATAACTTGGGAACGTACCCTCTCCCTTTCTCCCTGTATGTGTGTGTAGCAGTCGTAGGTCCAACAGATGGTCAGATCAGTGTTGCATATGTTCTGCCCCCTCTCATTGAGTAGGGACAATTAAAACACATGACTCTATTTACAACTTTATTTACGCCACAATTACACTGATCACCTGGGGACATCGTATGTCCTCTTTAGCATATGCAGCAGACAGCATTTTTTTTATCACACCAATAATAATCTCTTCCAGAGGGTATTGTTGCAAGACACTGCACATTAAAGCCATATTACACCAAAATTGAGGAAATTATTGTATTTGTTAGGACTCATTCAGCTGCTCAGACATCCCTGGCCTATGTGACTGTGAGCCACAGCTCCACTAGTGAATCCAGGAACAAAACACCACAAGACACACAACAAACCTTGTTACACAGCTTTGCACAGGCAGATCCAGATTAAAATATATCTGGCTGACAAACAACAATGAGACAAAGAAAATCTGTCAATTAAAAGTACAAAAACAAAATACAATCAACAATATAAAACAAGACCTAGAGGTTACAGCCATGCTAGCTATCATTGAGATTTTATTCATCCTACTACATTTCTGCAGATGTGTCAGATAGTGTGGCATAACTGAAAGTTGTGGAGTCTCTGTCTTTGCCCATTTATTCCCCATAGATCGGTTCCTTAAAGATGCCAGGTCAGCAGTGGAGGGGCTTGAGCAAAATGAATATATAGTTTCTACTGCTGTGCAGCAGCCATCCATTCTAAGTTACAGTTATGAAGATGCTATGGAGGCCTTGAATGAATTCCAGAATTCATGGTCTGAAGAAGATAGAAAAGTGGCTGCCGAACCTCTTGGTTGAGGTCCGAGATCAGCTAGATTTTAAAGTCCATACTGCTGGTGAGGTTAAAATAATTATTTGCCACAGAAGATGCATGATGATTTTGCATATTTGTCAGTTCACCATATTTTTAATAATTTATTGATGTTCATTTTCACTCTGTAGAACAAAATAATTCCAATAAATTGTTGAGCAGTCTTTCTTTTCCTCTAATAATCAAAGTGAATTTTTTAAGAATGTGGCTGTGGACGAAAGGTATTGATTGGTAGAGTAAAACAGAATGAGAGCAAGTAAGTGAAAATATATTATGACTTTTATGGTCAACGTACACATGTAGTACAATGATCACTAAACTTTCATAATGTTTTCACATATTAGTATGTGTTTTTTTTGTAGTATCCCACAAACTTAATTTCAATTTTGTCAAATATGTTCCTTCTCCTGTAGTTATCCCTGATCACCAGCAAGTAGAAGCAGTGTTGCACAAAGAAACTTCCCCTGATGTGCTGGAATTAAGCATGGAAGAGGAAGTTGCCAGTGTAGAGCGTGTCAAAGAGGGTGGTGGTTAAACTGCGGGTCAAAGAACAGCACCAACAGCAGCAGCTGTCATTGGCAAATTAAAAAAACACAATCAAAACATGAAAAATGAAATCCTACTTCTTAAGAAAGAAGTCCAATGCGGACCGTGACTTCTTGAGGAAGAATGTTACAGATGCCTTACCTGTTACACCAACCATAGCCGGTTTGGGTAACCAAACACCAAAGAAGCCAAGTGTCATTGTCAACAAAAGAAGGGAAAAGTAACTATAATTTACCATAATTAACTATAAAAAAGACTGTAGGATATTAAAAGGGATCAAGGTAATAAGGTATAAATAAAAAAGGAGGAAACATTTTACTGCTGTGTCCATTCCACTAATAAATGATTTTTGGAAAATATATTGTTGTTGGTATGCTTTTCATTGCGATAAATCTGTATTTGATGAGCACAAGTGATTTTCAGTGTTATAAATGTAGTTGATTTGATTTGATATTGTCAGACTCCTCAGATTCAGATTCATCTTCTGACCTTGGGTCCTCAGTGGAGTCCTTTGTCTCCTCCACCAGGAGGTTAAAGAAGAAGAAGAAGAAGAAGAGTAGCAGGGAAGGATCAAAACAGCAGTTTGGAAGAAGAGGTATATGACAGCTGTCAAGTTAATGAATAGACAGGTAAAACTGAAAGTTGAAAACACTGCCATTATTTGACCACAGTACCTGAACTCCATTTAGGCAATAAAGTCAATGCTTTGTGCTTTATTTTTTCTAGTGTTGTATGCTATTGATATGTGTCGTTGGAGCTAAATTAAAACAGGAATAATAACATCATTCATACTTCAGTCATGATGAATAGATTCATTATTATTCATATTTTGGTCATGTTTTATCTCACACTTACTTTTTCATCATTTACTATCATGTGGCAATATTAAGATGCTCCACAGTTAATGTGTGGACACACTGACTTTATGGGCTTTATGGGTTGTTTGCTTTAGCTTTCCCTTTCAAATGAGCTTAATTATATGGTAGGCCTCTCAATTACGATCCAGGAAATGGATGATCTATACCACTACAGCGTTTTGTTCATACACCGTAGAGCATCTACTGCTATTAGCTGCTATTATTCGGGGCCTAGCTGCAATAATTACATTTTTTGTATTTTGGGATATTGAAGCACCTAAAATGTATAGGCTAAAAGTTAACCTGGGCAGAGCTTGGTTTCTCTCTTCATCTCCAAGTGATGACAGCTTTACAAGATGTAGTACAAGATTGTACTACAATAGTACAAGAAGTCACGAGTTTGACAACTGCATATAAGAAACCTGATGTGACCAAAGACACAATTCAACTGACTGCAATAACTGCAGAAGGGTATATCGTGGCAGATGAGGACAGCAGACCAGTATTCCAAGAAGGCGAATCCTTATCAAGATTCGCCAGAACATTCATGGCCTTTGTGGGCAAAAACCCAAAGATTATGGCCGGAGATACAGGACATGCGGAAGATGAAGGAGCTGCCTTTGAAGTACAAGTTCTCAAAACATTAGCAATGTTTTGCAAGGGTTAAGGAATACACTGACTGTCTGGGAAATTTGCCCTTTGTATAACTAGTTTTTTGATGAGAACATAGACACCAAAACCATCCACCTTTCTCTGGTAGATTATTTGGACAGGTAACCAATGCTAACACTATAACATACATCATGTTAAGTATCATGACTTGACTACCACAATCTACACACGGCTCCCCTGAACAATCATGCCAGGTTGAGCCGTGTGTCATTAGAAATAGCTTGACATTCAGGTAATAAGTTGTCCTTTTATCATTTTTGGGATACTGCAAGTCGTGTACAATGCTTAACATGATGTTTGCTACAGTGTTAGCATTGGTTAATGGAGCCAACAATCTTCCATGAGACAGATGGATGGTTTTGGTGTGTACGTTCTTAACCGGTAAGTTGTCCAAAGTGCGAATTTTTCAGTTGTCAATGTATTCCTTTGCCAACTGCTTTTTCATGTTCATGCTCTTAACCTATTTGTTTTGTTTTTTTATCTTAAAATAGTCATTCTGTTCATTGTGATGGCTTTAGGTGAATTTGTCCTGATGTTTCTTGTCCACATGATTTGTATGTGACGGATGTGATTTGAAATGGGTAATGTTTTCACAATGAGTTGTAAGCTCACACTAAAGTTTGTCTTCTAAGAACCTGCATTACAATGCCATTCTTTATTACCTTATCTGTGACAATCACAAACTGTCAAATGTGTTGAGGGATCACAGTCACAACGCTTATCCTTTAGTTTATTTTTAGTGTTAGGTTAGTGCAGTGGTTCACAACCTATTTGATGCAGTGATACAGAGGAGATAGCAACACATGAGCAGCTGCAGGCCAAGGAGCAA
Organism: Maccullochella peelii; assembly: GCA_002120245.1. Taxonomy (NCBI): domain Eukaryota; kingdom Metazoa; phylum Chordata; class Actinopteri; order Centrarchiformes; family Percichthyidae; genus Maccullochella; species Maccullochella peelii. The sequence goes on from LKNJ01007303.1 coordinate 36,267, forward strand.
AACTGATTAACTTTGATTGGTAAAAGTATTCAGTCACACAGACATAAAGAGCTCTTATATAAATATAAATATTGGTTAGCTTAATATTCAAGCTGATGATAAATATAGCAAAGACAGACACACAAACCAGGACCTACGGACAGTGGAAGGGGCATTTAAACAAAAGCGGGAGGATGAGTCACATAGTGATCATATGAAAATTCCATTGAGAAATCTGACAGAAAAAAAAAATTGTGTAATTAATGTGTATATGTTAGGAGATGCTGAAGATGCAGAAAGTCCCGATCTATTAGAAGGGGATCCATCTTTGCAAGATCACAGGTGTGCTTGAGTGATTGGATGAAAGTCATGTTGTGCATGTAGTTGCAGATGCCAAGACAATTTTTTGTTATTATTTTTGTTTTTGTTTGTTATTTTAATTGCTGGAAAAACTGCTGTGGTGATTTTTAAGGTGCACATTCATTCAATCAATTAATCATGTGTCCCCTACTCAAAGCCTGCATTTTCTTTTTTCATATTTGTAGCCTACCCTGTATTCACAGTTTTTGTTCGTATCTTTGGTGTAGACTATGTCTATAATCAGGTAGCATGTTGTGCCGGATGATGTAGTCTCAAATGACTGTGTAGATTGTGTGGTGGAAATTCTGATTTCCCCTGTGGAGAAGTGAACAAATAAAATGATGATTCAACAAACAATTGTCTTTTGTAGATTTAATTAAGCAAAAGAATAAAGAGCAACAAATAAGGAGCAAAACTAGAATAAGTATGTCATGATCTGGACTTTTTGTGTTATGATTTGGACTTTTAGTATGATTTTGTGTACTCTTCTTCTGTTTCTGTTTTATTTTGAAGTATGGTTTGTCTTGGTTCCTGTGTGTTCCTGCCCTAGTGTTTTCCCCGTGTCTTGTCTCTTGATTGTCTGCTGATTATGTTCACCTGTGTCTTGTTGCGCACCTGCCTCTGTTTCCCTCATTTGCTCCCCTCCTATTTATACTGGTGCTTTTTCCTTTGTTTTCCTCGTGCTGTCATTACCCTATGTCGTATGTGCTTTGCTTTGGTGTTTCAAGTTACCTACCTTTTGTGTTTAGTATGTTCGGTCGTGTGGTATTCAGTGTAACTCTGGATTTTTGGAAATCCTTATCGTGAGTACCATCAATAAACCTGCTCCAAGCTTCCGCCTCTGTCTGCGATTGGGTCCTCTCCTATGATGCCTCGTGACTAAGTAAGTAACATGTAAGGAGCCAACAGAGTCAATCTATTTCAGCTGAAAGGACAGAGATCATACACAGGGCTGCGTATGGTGAGTCTGACCCCGAAGTGCAGAAACAGTCACATATTTATAATAGCAACATAACAACCAGAGGCAAGGGAGGGATGATCTGTCTGACCTGGCCTAAATCTTCTCTGCCTTACGCTAACAAGGATCATATCCAAGTATCAGTACAGGACAGACTGTTCTCCTTTCGCCCCTCGAAGGACACAGGGCAGACTGTTGTTCAGAAATCAAATCTACCAAAAATACCAGTGTATTTATGTCAGATGAAACTGTCACACAGGATAATAACAAAATACCATAAAACACAAGACACTACATAACACTCATAAAGATACATTTACAGATTGGTAGACTGCAATTCCTTAACTGGAATCATCTGTTTATAGAGCCAACATGTCGGCTGGTTAACATCTTTTGGTTCTCCCTTCTCATTTAATTTGAAGCCAAAAAATTCTGAATGGGTGAAGTTGCAGTTGTCTTATTTACCAAGGTGTGCTCCATTTTGTTCAATAGCTGCTGCTAAAACAGTGCCAGTGTGTCTTGTCACGCTGACTGTCTCGTCAAAATAGTGAACACCTACAAAGTTCAAGTACAATCATTTTCCATTATTTCTTTTCTTTGCCAATAAAGTCTGTGTCATTGCTTGAGGAAACGCCAACTTGACATGATTGAGGACGGCATGTGTGGAAGCAGCGGCACACTGACGAAAGTCACAACTGTTCTACACAATGTGTGCTCAAAAGAAGTGAAACGACTAGAGCGAAGACAACAGATGCGCATAGGAGGAGGAGGAGCATTTGTTGTAATGAGAGCAAATTCAGGCATAAAAGAAAGGTATTGTGCCACACAAGTCAATAACTCTACATCTCATTTTCCATTGATGTTATGCTGGTATGATCAGCAAAAGTTATGTAGAAACTAGTGGGAAATAATTCAGTTACACGCCTGTTATGCAGAAGTTACATATAAGGTAAGTGGTTACAATTCACCCCTGCTGACGTGACTATTAGATATAAATGAGGTCTGTATGTTAAGTAAATGGTATCACATCTCTGGAAAATATATAGAAATCAGGCCTACACTCATTGCCTCACAAGCAGGTAAGGACAAGTTAGAGCCCCGCTCTTGGTGAATATCAAAACTGACCCCCTCTACGCTATAATATCCATAGGCATAACTACAACAGTGTATAATTCATTCTTCATATTTTGCATGTGAGCCTAATTATGCTTGTCAGTTAACTTGGTAGAACTATATAAAATAAATTACCAGCTTATCAACTGCTTATTGAAATAGAATATAATTCTACAATTATCTACAATAAAGCATTTGTAATCATGCCTATCAATTAACTTCATATTATTTTCCTGTAAATGTATTAAAAAAATTACCAGCCATTTATTACCTGCTTATTGGGAAATAGCGGAATACAATTTTTAAATAATGTTAGGGTCATTTTTGATAAATGTTTAGGTAACTTGTGGGTAATTTGGGGGTAATTTGAAAATTTGTTACATGGTAGCTGATGGCATTTGAGACGGTTCCTAAAAACACTCACAAGGCCACCACCACGACCACTGTTCCTGGGTTTGCTAAAACAGTCATCGTGTGGAGGACATAATTCAACAAGCTGGTAGTGATCCTTATTTTGTAACCAAGATTCAGTTAAAAACATAATATGGCAGATAAAATAAAATCATTCAAGACAAAAGTTTTACTGGTAAGCGATCTCACATTTAAAAGTGCCATTTTAAGTATAATTGGGCTGGGAGCTTTAATTGATGGAGAGGCAGTGGCTGTTGGTGGGACAGTGGTACAGTTTATGTACTTAAGATTGTTTTTGTTAACCTGCTTAGCAGTGCAAAGTGGACTAGTCTTAATAGGGAAATGAACTGGTGAAGGTGTTGGGGACAGAGAAGGACAGTAGGGGGTGCTAATACCCAGGTCAGTAGATTGAGGTGGAACCACAGAAGAAGAAGAGTGGGTTTCCGATGGGTGTGAGTGAGATGTAAACAGTCAGTCACGTGGATGAGACTGCACCATGTGTTGTATGTTAGCGGACAGCATCCGAGGACCTGACACGTTTGGGTGGATACCGTCCCTATTAAAAAGAGATGGACGATTCCAGAACAGGTTAAAATTGTCAATAAAACCCACGTTGTGAGCTCTACATGTGGACTGCAGCAAAGTATGAAGACTTAAAAGTCTGCTGAAGCGACCAGTACCGCGGCCTACTGTGGGAATGGGCCCTGAGATAAAAACAGACTTTCCACAGTGCTTTAGGATGTTAAAAAGATGGTTAAAATCATATTTGGTCAACTCAAACTGTTGAAGAGCTGTCATTTGTTCCCACGTGGATTATTACTTTATGATGGAGGATGGGAGTGATGGCAGTAAATCCTGGAGATTTTTCAAATGTCAGGCTGTGGCACCGGGAAAACAGTGTGTGGATGCATTGAAGAAACAGACATTCCTAGTTATGGAATCAACGATAATCAGTGTTGAGGGAAAGAGCGGCTGAGAGGGTGTAGGCTGGGCTCTGTTAGAATAAAACAGGGCACATTCAGCATCTATAGTGAGCCACGTTCACTGGCTGAGGCTGGATGGTCGTAGCGAGGGACTGCTGCAGCGAGCGGGCGGTGTCCTTATTAGTAGAGGGGTACCCTGCTGTTCCTGGACGAATGAGACCTCCAGAACTTCTCCTGATCACGGCCTCCTTCAGTAATCTGCAGCGAGAGGAGGAGGAGGGCTTCACTGCTGGAAGGGGTCGTTTGCTTTGTTTTCCTGTGCTGGGGTGGCGAATCGTCCGAGCAGCGTCCGCATGTGGTGGAGGGGAGATGGCAGCACCAGAAGGCGTTGCATCCAGGTCCGGCATGGCCGGACCACAGCGGCATTCGATGGATGGGCCGGAGCCTCAGTCAGAACTGCAAAGCGGTTTGACAGCTCCGGGCGAAGTCGTGATGTTGCTGCACCTGAGCAGTTCCTGCCACCACGGACCACCTCGGACCAGGAAGGTTGCGTCTGATGGTTGGTCCGATTAGGTGTTGAGGTAAGAACTGGGGCCTTGGGTCTGGCTCCTGTTTGAGCCCACTCAGCACCCGGCTGAGCCGGGACTACTGCCGGAATGACAGCACACGGCTCCACGGCTCCCACAGCAGTGGTGATACTCAACACCATCACATTGGATAGTCCATTCTCCACTAATGTCATTAGTATTGCAGACCAATTTGTTCATAAACCAAAGTATTGGATAAATTTAAATATTGGCCTGATGATGGCGCTAGATGAAAAGCCAGGGGAGACAATGAATGTCTGCAACAAATTTCATTGTAATCCATCCAAAAGTTGTTGAGACATTTCACTCAAAACCACAAAAGTCAACCTCCTGGTAGTGCTAGATGTAAAGTCAGGGGATCACAGTCTATAAGAGTCATCCTTTGGGGACCTTGATAATCTGTACTACATTGCTAATTGCTATTAATTTTGGTGTGGATATCCATGAGGACGTCTGTTTTTGATGACCCCATGGCCTTTCCTCTACCACCAGTAGTCGGACAAATGATATTTTAGTCAAATTACTGGTAACAGTGTGAGAAAAGCAAAATCACATGGTTCATTCAATTAAACATATTGTGGGGCACAGTGATCATTGCAGCCTCTGTTGGACATAAGTGAGTTTTTGGACTTTTTGTCTCATTGTTCTTTTTCTGTTAACTCTAGGCAGGCCACAGATTAAGTGTGATTTCTGATCAGCTATACAAACAGAATACATTGAAGACAAGAAAAATTGAATCTATATTTTGCCCTTTTTTGAAGTTGTGCCAGATTTTTACACTGTGATACAGGTTGTTGAAAGCAGCGGGTGACAGATTAAACAGAAACATCACTGCATATTAAACACGCCTCTGATCTCTATTTGTGTGGTGTTGATTAACTTATGTATGTTCCCTCTGTGTGTGTGTGTATGTCCTTTGAATTTCCACTTCCACACTTAAATCATTTAACACAGTATCACATTTGCAATAAGCTTGCCTCATTTTTCTCACCAACAACAAACAAATTTAGCGTGAAAAATTTACACTTTATTATACAGTTTTTCACATGTACACAGGCTGAGGACAGCTAACAAATATGGATGTGACAAATTACTATTATTGTACTTAGTAGGATTGATGCATGGAGCATGTTAATCCTCCTAAGGGGACCCTTTTGATTTGAATTATCCTGTTGCCCTTCCTCTAGCTTAATGATCATGATTTCCTTACTTTATCAAGGCCATGCAGCAAAATCTCCTTATTTTGTGGTAGTCTGTGACAAGTTTTTCCTCGTATAACATGAGTTACTTTGTGAGGTGATTTGGTGGCAATAATTTATTTACCCAAACAGATCATACCCGACATAACAGCTCAACATTCCTCAATTAATCAAAAGTATGGAAATCTCCTCAATCCATGGAATCAGAATCAGGTTTATTGCCAAGTAGGTTTTCACATACAAGTAATTTGCCTTGGTATATTGGTGCATAACAATACACAAAGTGAGTATAAAATATAAGGAAAGATAAAGGAAATACTGCAAGTCAAGAAGCATAAATAGAAAACTGACAAATAAAATTTGACAAAATATTCGAAGAAATATATTTATAATATAACATAACTGTACAGTTTTGTGCAGGAATGTGCAAAATACTGACCAGTGAATGAATATATATATATATATAATATAAAGAACGTGTGCAATGTGCAGATGTCTATACTTTATGTTAAGTTTGTGTCTGGGCATGCAGGTCCTGGGAGGATGGCAGTCCTTGGCAGTGGCAACAGTGTACCAGACGGTGATGGAGGTGCTGAGGATGGACTCAATGATGGCGGTGTAGAAGTGCACCATCATTGACTTTGGCAGGTTGAACTTCTTGAGCTGCTGCAGGAAGTACATCCTCTGCTGTGCTTTGTTGGTGAGGTCCCGGGTGATGCTGGTGCCCAGGAAGAAGGGTGATGGGGGCAGGTGGGGCTGTGTCCTTTCCCCTTTGCTCTTCTCCCTGTACACCAACTTCAGTCCGTCAAGCTCCTGAAGTTGACACCAGCAAAACGCTGAGTTTACATCCAAAACAAGACAAAATAGTGCGCACCAACACATCGAGTCAGGCATCCGCAGCCATCTTGATCATTGATTCTTGATTATCAATTAATGAGCTTTAAAGGCGTGGGTTGATTCACTTTGGACAGACCCAGGCTAGCCATTTCCCCCTGTTTGCAGTATTGTATGCTATACTAGGCTAACCACATTCTGACTCCAGCTCAGTACTTAACACACAGATATAAGATTTCCAATCTTTTCATCTCACTCTAAGAAAGAAAGCGAATAAGTGTATTTCCAAAAATGATTAAGCATTCTAGAACAAATAATTTTGCTGGTGGGATTAAAATACCCCAAATGGGCCCAGCCAGACGTCTCATCAAAAAATAAGAAAGAAAGTGTCAAGGTGCAGGTTCAGCAGGTGCAGGAGAAGGACCCAAAAGCAGACAGACACGGAGGCGGAAGCCGTTTAAAGGTTTATTAATCCTTACTTGAAATGCAGGCAGGTAGACAAGTAAGCAAACACAGGTAAGTCCAAACACGGGAACATGAAAACTCAAAAGCATAGAGCACTGAACGCATCCAACATGGAATAAGGAACATGGACCACACGGAACACCTAACATCCAACATAAGACAATGACACGACAGCACAAAGCAAAAGGACAGGCATAAATAGGGAAAAGCTAACGAGGGGAATCAGGCACAGGTGAATAACAGGGAACATGTGAAAACACTCAAGAGCAAAGACACGAGGCCAGGAACACACTGGAAACATGAGACGAGACTTCAAAATAAGACCAGAGACTCCACAAAGACATAAACGAGACTAGACAAATACCCTGGATCCTGACAGAAAGAAGGAAAACAAGAACAATTTAAATTAGATTCAGTCACTGAAAGACTCACTTACTCGAATGAATTACATTTTTAATTGTATAAACTTTTACTATTAGTCTAATTACATTTGAAATAATAGCCTTGTTAGTGTCATTGATTTTTAAACTGAAATACATTATTACTGTGTGTTGCTACATGGAAATTGTATTTAATCATACAAATCACATTTGAATTACATTGTTACTGTTCCTAAATATCTGTGAGGATCCTGTTTCTTTTGGGTGAGTATGAGTATAGCAATAATGTACAGTATGTGCCCATTCTGTATGTGTGGATCCCCCAATATGTATGTACTTAGAGTATGTTTGGACATGACTTCCACCAGACTTTAACAAAAAAAAGTGATTTCCTTTCCTCCACAATCCCTGGAGCTCTGAATCCAGTAGTCACCCTTCCCTCCCTCCATGTTAGTCCCTAACAGGTCTGGTTGGTGTGTTGTGTCCCTGTGGTTAGAAGAGAACCCTCAGGGTGATGGGTGGGCGGCTGCCTGGGTGGGTGGGTTGCTGTTTGGGGCACTTTGGGACAATTCCTGCTCTGTCCTAGTTTCCAAATCGCTCTGAAAAACACGTTGATTGAGAAAACTTTTTCATTTTTTTACCATGTTTTTTTCTCTGTTTCATCCTCCCCCTCCCTAAACTCCCCTTTTCTCTTCTTCTTCACTCAATCCCTCACTATCTCCCTCCCTCACCACCCTTGATAAATAGTGTCTCTTTCAAGTGGGGTAAAATGGCTTGCCATACCAGGGTTTGACAGATTCTAGTCGTCACCGCCGCTGTGATTCCAGCCTGGGCTTTTTTGAAAAGATAAACACATTTTTTGCTGCAGGAGGGAGAGGAGAAGGGGGAGGTTAAGGGAGAGAAAAAAGGCAAAAGTATACAGACAGAGAGTGTAGGAGGGAGAAAAGGACAGGAGGAAGGAGGATTGATATAGGGAATGTGAGTTGACTTGTGAAGTTTCCTCTGATCAGCTCCCTTTACTCATTGGAGGCGTTTCCTGTCAACTGTCACACACAGCTGGGCTGTGAAGGAAAGCACAGATTACCCTTGTCTGTCAGGTCATTCGTGTGTGTTTGTGTGTGTGTGTTGGGGAAGGAGGCAGCTGCTCTTAACAAAATAAAACAAGGGATTATCATTGTTTCTGTGATGCACTTTACACACTGTGGAGGTGGAGTGTGGTTGAGAGAGAGCAGAGCGACCAGAGAGAGCAGAAGCAAGAAAGTCAAGACGGCTGGAGCAATGAAAAGGGTGGACTCAGAACTGAGCAGACAGACCGATGCCAAGGGCAGGATGTTCTGCCTGTGTGTGTGTGTGTGTGTGTGTGTGTGTGTGTGCGTGTGTGTGTGCACTAATACCTGTGTGAATAAAAGGTAGAAAACACGACAAACGCAGTCATCCAGGTGTGTTCATTCATCCGGGAGAGGACCCGTGGCAGACACTCTGCTACATTGGTGCCCAACGTGGGGCTCCTGTTGAACACAGGATGGCGGAACACCCAGCGATCCAACCCGTGACGACCCTGGGGATGATGCTCGGAGAGTTGGTGGCGATGCACTGGGAGCAAGCCAGTTTGAGTCACTGGCACATGGAGATGATCCAGGCGCAGGTGGAGCAGCAGACAGCGGTGCTGGGATGCCTGCTGGCCTGAGCGGACATGCCCGCCGCGACCCCACCGTTGCGCAAGCTCACCCTGCCCAAAATGGTGGAGCAGGATGATCCACAGTCGTTTGTGGACATGTTGGAGGCCACGGTGAGGGCATGCAGGTGGCCCGCCGAGGAGTGGGTGGTGAGGCTGCTTCCTCTGTTATCCGGTGAGGCTCAGACGGTGGCACTCGGGTTACCGGCGGTGGCCCGCGGTGACTACCCCCTCGTCCAGAGAGTGGTCCTGGATCGGACACGTCGTACCCTGGAGGAGTACCGATGCCAGTTTTGCGCAGCCTGGATGGGGTCCACGGACTGACTGTTCACCTTTGCACAGCAGTTGCGGGACGGCGCGGTACGGTGGCTGGAGCCAGGGACGGCGGAAGGGGAACGGCGGATTGTGGAGATGGTGGTGCTGGAGCAATTCTTGGAGGCGTTGCCAGGAAGAACGTTGGACTGGGTCAGGTGCCACCGGCCAGGGGATCTGGACACCGCAGTAACGCTGGCGGAAGACCCCCTGGCGGTGCAACCCCGGTTCCAGGTCACGGAGCAGCGGCCGGGCTTGGTGACTCCCCGGCCCATTCCGGTGCCACGCCGGAGGGTACCGGGGGGCCCTGGCCCACTTCCCCGAAATCCGGTGGGGCAGATGACGGCGACACCACCTGTTCTCTCCCCTTCTCAGGTCCCGGTAGCTGCGGGCGCTGCTTCACCTCCACAGAGGGTCCCTCCAACCCCCTCCCCCGGGCCAGGTGGGACAAACAGCGTTCTGGTAAGGATCCAAGGGGGTATACATCCGGCTTTGGTGGATTCGGGCTGCGAGCAGTCCCTGATCCACCAAAGCCTGGTTCAGCCCGGGGCTTTGGTGGAGGCATCATGGGTGGAAATTAGGTGCATGCATGGGGATGTTCACAGGTACCCTGTAGTGTCAGTGCAAATTTGTTATCAAGGGAAGGTATGTAGTCTCAAGGCCGCGGTTAGCTCCCACCTTACGCACCCCATGGTCTTAGGGACTGATTGGAGGGGCTTTGACAGGTTAGTTGGGGTGCATGTGCGACAGACAGGGTCATGTGGTATGTGTGCGGTGCTCAGTGGTGACGCGAGGTCGTCCGACGCTGTTGCTGGGGAGAAGGCACCTGGGGAACCTTGGCACGAGGTCCCTCGGGTGCCAGAGATTGCCTCTATGGAAGATTTTCCACTGGAACAGTCTCGAGACGATACTCTACACTTTGCCTTTGGCCAAGTGATAAAAATTGATGGTCAACTGGTGCGCCCTGACGCAGCACTAACATATCCACACTTTGCAGTGCTCAGGGACAGGTTATATCGGGTGTGTTGTGACCTGCAGACTGAAGTGGTAAACACCCAGTTGCTGGTGCCGAAGAGCCGTCGGGAAATGGTTTTCCAGGCAGCTCACTATAGCCCAATGGCTGGTCACTTTGGGTGCGAAAATACACTAAACCGGATCATGGCCCGGTTCTTCTGGCCTGGCATTTGGACAGATGTACGCCACTGGTGTGCATCCTGTCCCAAATGCCAGCTGGTGAATCCACCGGCCATCTCAACAGCCCCTCTGCAGCCATTACCGTTGATGGAGGTTCCATTTGAGTGGATTGGGATGGACCTGATCGGGCCATTTTCTCAGAGCTCACGGAGGCATTGCTTTGTGTTAGTCCTGGGGGATTACGCAATGCGACTGACTCAGCAGGTGAAGGGTCTCGACCGCCCTGTGGTTTACATCAGCCGCAAGCTCTCGGAGAGCGAGGCCAGGTACAGCACGATTGAGAAGAAGTGCCTGGTTATCTGGTGGGCGGTCAGTGCCCTTCGCTATTACCTGTTGTGTCGGGCCTTCACCCTCTGTTCCGACCACGCTCCACTCCAGTGGCTCCACCGGATGAAAGACTCCAACGCCAGGATCACCCGATGGTATCTGGCTCTGCAGCCGTTTAAGTTTCGGGTGGTCCACAGGCCGGGGGCGCAGATGGCTGTGGCAGACTTCCTCTCCCGCCCGCTGGGGAGGGGGTAGGTTCGGCTGCACGGCTCCCAGACCTCAGGCTGGCGGTGGGGGTATGTGGAGGTGGAGTGTGGTTGAGAGAGAGCAGAGCGACCAGAGAGAGCAGAAGCAAGAAAGTCAAGACGGCTGGAGCAACAAAAAGGGTGGACTCAGAACTGAGCAGACGGACCGATGCCAAGGGCAGACCGTTCTGCCAGTGTGTGTGTGTGTGTGCTAATACCTGACTAATGCTAATACCTACGTGACAAACGCAGTCATCCAGGTGTGTTCATTCATCTGGGAGAGGACCTGTGGCAGACACTCTGCTACACACACACTTTTAACGTCCAGCAGTATTTTAATTTAACCAGATTTGAAAAAAATAAGCTTTCCTCTGGGTGGAAGCATCCCCGAAGCAGCCAAAAGTGAGGCCTGCACAGGGCCAAATTCAGCCTGTCTGGCTTGGGGTGCAGTAAAAAAACATTTTCTGACTCCAACAGACACACATGTAAAAACAGGAATCTGTGCTGCTGCACATCCACATAGACTATGCAGCCCCACCACAGATAAACCAGTAGGCAAGATGCAGTATGAGCAGCAGTTTGTCCTTTCTGGCCCTTTCACTGGTTAAATGTCTTTTGTAAAACAAGTTGGTCTATGTGTTCTGGAGTAAGTGGGGAAAAAGAGTGCCCTGCTGTGCCGTTATGTCTCCAGCAGTGGACAATAAGGGAAAGCCATTGTTATCCACAACACTGCACTGGCACAGGTCTTTTGTAATGAAACAGACCGACTTATAGTTTGTGCTTGACTGTTGGCTAAAGTTTTGTAAATTGCTGCAGTGTGTGTTGGTTGGTTCGCTGCTCTGCTTCGCTAATGGCATACATAATTATTAACTTATTTCATCCAAAATGTGCCCAAATGTTAAATTTCTTTGAACTCTAGATGTCTTTGAACTCTGGTGTGTGTGGAGTACACCCTCAGGTGCTCCACTGTGCTCTACAGAGCCTACAAGAATCAATTTTTGGAAAGTGTGTTTCAATTCTGAATTGTATGAGAACCTCGATTCTTATGTGAATCCATTTTTTCTCCCACCCCTACATACTAGCACGTTTTGTTTTATCCATACAACAGCTACACTACCCTAACTCCCTGTAAAACCACAAGTTGTTGTTTCTACACATGTAGGTGTAAGTTTAAACTTTGGACAGAGTCAGGATAGCTGTTTTCTTGCTAAACAACAACCTGGATCCTAACCTGAGAGGGAGACATACTGTGTTCATACTGTATTTTAATAAAGGGACAATACTGAATCCCTAGCAGCAGCATCACTGCAGTTAATAAAGAAAAATCAGCAGGAAGATTAATGAATGTCATCAAACTGGAGTTCCAGCAGTGTAGAGAGCGACCCTCAGCATTTGTTTTTACTTAGATAAGAGTAATCCTGCCCTGTGTAATCAGTTCCTTCCCGTGCCTAGCAGTAGCAGCATTAGGCGCTTGCTCACTGTGGCCTGTCAGAGCCATGATGTGCTTGAAGTTCAAGCCTGTGGGAGACAGAGGCGGCTGTTGTTTGGTCTCGGTGTTGTTGATGGGCGAAAGGCGGAGGGGAAAGGGCATGAAGACCCCAGGAGAGAGAGCGAATAAGAAAAGGCTGGAAGATGAAAAACATCATGTGATGGAAACAGGAGGGAGAGGGAGGTAATGGAGACCTTTGAACAGCAGCACTCTGGGCCCTTGAAAGGTTTTTTGTGGCTCCAGAGTCCAGTGACACTCAGCTCATGAACACACATACACTGTCACACACCAGCAAACAAACAGGCTTCCTCACATGCACACACAATAAGACAGAAGTCTGACAGCTAACAGAAATGATGGGGGTGAAATCAGTGGATGGCAGAGGAACTAAGTCTTTAAAGTGGAATGATTTAAACTTGCTTTTCATAACTCAGGGTGACATTTCCTCTGGGTGAAAAGCAAATCTGGTTGATGATTACAAATCATCTTGACTTTACTTGTTTGATATTTTATGTAAGGACCAGGGAGGTGACAAAACAACAAAGAAATAAACTGAGCTGAGAGTTTTAAAGTTAACAGATAGCTTGAAGATCTTGTATTAACTTTTTAAAATGTATTTTATTTATTTAGAGAGACGATGCATAACAAGTTAGACATGACAACATGATTTGACAAGGGGCTAAAAATGCAAGAGGGTTAGAGAGGTGAGTGTGTATGCAAGTGCAGAAGAGCAGTGGGGGGGAGTGTTTAAGAAAAAAAATTTGAATGTATAAAAGAAAGAAAAGGAGAGAGAAAATTAAAAACACAAGAACTTAGATTTCTGTCGAAATATTTTTAAGAAGAGAGAGAAAATAAAAAAAACACCACAAGAAAAATGAAAAGAAACAAAATGAGTTTAACAACAATAACAAACCAGGGTGAGGTTGTCCAGTCCCTATCCCCCCTTTCAATCTTTAATATTTTCATTCATGTGAATATTATATTTAGTGAGGCAGGGGTTTCCCTTCCTTGGCTGACCCTAAGCCCTTGGGAGGAAGCTGGCTGTTGGAGGTGACACCCCAACCACTACCCATCCTGAAAAGCCCTCAGGCCCAGCGGGAGAGAGCCTGTTCATTAGGGGAGAGATACACTGTAAAGAATTGACTGTTGAATTTTAGTAAATACCTGGCCAAAAACAAATACCAGTAAAATTGCTGTTAATTACTGTAAAAAGAATTACAGTATATTACAGGATACCTTGTACAGGTTTGTGTTGTTTTTTTCATTATCATTTCAGCTGTACTGTCCAGGCAAGCTGAACCAGGAAGTTGCTCTGCAATGCAATGACCAGTATAGTGGAAATGTAGGGTCAACAGTTAAAGGGATAGTTTGGATTTCTTGTCACAAGACCAGTAGTGATAGGGTCAGAGGAGTCAGAGATTTTCCGACCATAGGACTTGGAACGACAACAAAACACACCAACACAACATTTTTAATATTCACAACAGAATGCACCATATTTAGTGTATTTTGCTGCTTCACGGTGCTTGTAGACCACTCCTTACATTGGAACTATTTTGTTTGTGAAAAACAGTCTGAATACACACTGAAGCCTTTTACATATCACTACCAAAAATCTGCCATCTCTATTGTGTTGTACAGGAGGTGTGTGAGGAGATGAGGTGATGCTGTTGTTTCTGGCAGTATTGTACCAGTGCAGATGTGTTTTCTGTCTCTCTTGCTCCCTCTCTCAGTCTTCCCACAGGGCCCTCTGGGCTCTCTTGGTATTTCTCTCTGATTTCCATCTTTGCATCATCTGACATTGCGAGCCCTTCTCAGACACTGGGATCAGCCCAGTCCTCCACTTCACAAGCAGCACTGTCGGTGTGTATATGAACCACAAGCACACACACACTTTTCATAAAAGAACACAAAGATACACACACACATATATTGAGTCACCACTGGGCTTCACTGCCCCTTGCTGCACTGCAAACAATAGCCAAACTGCAAAGTTAGCAACCTCTGTGACACACACTATTTTTGACACCTCAGTCACCCTGAAGACAAGGTAGAGGAGACGGGTACAGTGTCCTTTACATGTCCCACCCATGGGTGTGTTGTGTGACATCACGAGGGAGGACCCAAACGCAGACCGTTGAGAAGATTCAGATCTTTTATTTAACACCAAAAACACTACTGAAGAGCAACACAAGACGTACAGGGTTCACACTACAAAGAGCAATGACGTGACAAGGCACACAGGGAACAGACAGGTATAAATAGAGACAAGACTAATCGGGGGAAACAGAACCAGGTGAGTGACGAG
>LKNJ01007304.1:0-13040 GCA_002120245.1 Maccullochella peelii
TCCTTTCAAGTTTTCGCAATGTTTGTTTTAATATGCGGGTTTGGGAGTTATACCATGGAGCTAGCCTCCGTTGTTTTAAAAAGGAAACTAAATCTTAAAACTGCAGTTGTTGCAATTGTTATGTAACATATGAGACTCCACTCTGTAACAACCAGAGTTTCTACTTCCTCCTCATAGATAATAACTGTATATTTATTAGTTATCGGTACACAGTACACAGTATAGTGAAATTTGTCAAAAGATTGCTAGAAAATATACCAAAGAGTATACTGCATGATAATCATTGTAGCCCCCTAAACCTGGAAAAGAACACATGTGGAAAAAAGTAAAAAAACTATTCCTCAGCGAGCCGCACAATCAGCCAAACAGTAACTGCATGTGAAGTGAATATCCAAGAGTCACGTGACTGAAACTGGTGTTGGAGTTATTGTAGAATCAGCCTGAGCTTTCCTAACCCACATTTGTTTCTTTTTTCAGGGCGGAGACTTGGCACGCCGATCAGTGCTGCTGAATGGAGACGGTCACCTGACACATGTTTACGACGACGCCAGAACAATGTACGAGTTCTTCCTCAGAGGGGCCAGAGTCTCCAGTAAGTCGCAAATACGCTCATATTACAGGATTTTGAGTGAGATTTATTTTTAGTTGTCAAGTTACTCAAGAGCCTCAGAAAGCACACTTTTAAACTTCACATTTAATTCATATTTACTTCACAAATAACAAGTAAGAAAACAAAACAAGAATAACCATTAAAATGAATGATGATGTTTCATGTCCGAAAAGGAGTAGGAAGAAGTGAAAACATATCAAGTCCTACCCCTTTTTTATATTTTATCAATAAACTTTGTGTTCAACTTGAATAGTTCGGCTTTCCGGCCCAGTGTTCACCATACACAGCTCAATCAAATCAATCAAATCAAACATTCAAAACATAACCAGAACAAAATAATCAGAACGAACTGGTAAAACAGACAAAGCAACAGAAATCAAAGACAGCCTGTCTCACTGTGTCAGTCCCCCTCTCTGATCATCCATTCAATATATCATTTTTAAACATTATTTTAAACTTATTTAATGTTGTACATGTTTTCATTTCCTCATTACAGTCGTTCCAGAGAGTAACTCCTTTGACTTTAATACAATTATATTTAGCATTTGTCCTCACTAATTGTTTCTGGAACATAGAAATTCCTCTCAGATCATGTTGACTTTCTCTCATTTGAAACAGCTTTTTGGATACTTTTAGGTAATAACTGCTTTTTTGCTTTGTATGTGATTTTACCCGTTCTGAAGTCAACCAAGTCTTTACGTTTGAGTGCTTTTAATTTGATAAAGAGTGGGTTTGTTGGTTCTCTATAAGTGGTCTTGTTTACAATTCTTATGGCTCTTTTTCTGAAGGATGAAGATTGGATTTGTGTTTGTTTTATAAGTATTTCCACACAGTAGGTTATATATGGGAATATAAAGGTACACACACACACACATATATACATGTAGTATATCAAGATGTTGACTTAACATTACATTTACTTTCACTGAGGTTGATTCTTTTTTTTGTTTTGTAGTTTACTTTAAATGACTGAGCCACATCCTTTTACCCTGTACTTTACTGAACACTATAAACATCAGCAGCCGTCACTGGTTACCTCACAGCATCTTGCCACCACTATAAACACTGTACTGCTGCCCAGAACCATGTGTCTGTTATTCCAAAAACGTGTATGTCAGCAGCAGAATACACAGGGTAGGAAGGTACAGTATGTGTGATAAGAAGGTGTATTAAAAATCTCTTTGTTTTGTTTTTTCTTTTCTTCTCTCCGCCCTACTCTTGCTACTCTTGTTTTCAAGATAATGGTCCCTGTCTGGGCTCCAGGAAACCAAAACAGCCCTATGAATGGATGTCCTACAGAGAGGTAAGAGTCGCCGCGAGCAGCTCACCTTATAAAAACATTACGGCCTCCAGCTGGACAGCAGTGGCGCTAAAGGCTGCAGGTAGCACAAACAGCGGTTGACACACAGTGGTGGAGGTATTGGTAAAGTCTTGGTTTAAAGTTTAACAGTCACGGGCATTTACCAGGCAGGGAGAGTCTGGTGAAAAATGCATCGAGGTGCATTATGGGAAGTGTCTGGAGTTTGACCCGTACTAGGATCAGGATATCTAGGCCTCTGCTGCACAGATTTTGACCATTCAAAAAAAAAAAAGTTTTTAATCTGTCTGAGGCTACACTTCAGTTCAGTTTGTGTGTTACAGTCAAGCATGCTGCTGGTAAATGATTAACATGTATTTAATCTGGGCCATTACTCATTTTAAGCCATTTGAGTATACAGGGTTCGTACAAAGTCTTGAAAGTTTGGAAAATGCTTCATTTTAACCGTTATGGTTTCAAGGTTAGGATTATGATTATGCTTGAATTCGAACATACTTCTTGAAAAAAGCTTGATTTTCAACATAATCTGGTGTTTCATCATCGACACAATCACTCATGTAAACCAAAAAATCTTTTAATATTTGAAATTAATTGATCCCATTGTCATATTTGTTTGTTGTCTCCTGGCATGTGATGATAAAGGCTTTGAGAGTCTGGAAATGCTTGAAAAGTGCTTGAATTTTACTCTTAAAAAGCTGTACGAACTCTGTGTATACTATTCCTTTAATGTTTCTATAAACACTTTCTATGAGGTTTTAGTGACTTAACAGTGACCATAACACATTTTAAATTTGTTTCTAATTGCTAGCGTCACTATAATATTTTAACAGATTTGTTTGCTAATTGTCTGTCACTGATAGTAAAACATGAATTCAGCTTGAACTAAACTGTGTTGAGGTGTTATTGGCAGATTCCACCAGTTAACTGCCATAAAACTCGTAGCCGATGGCGTTTTAGCCGTGATAGTAACAGCACATGTGATTGTTTGGTATTGCTACATTATTGAAAATCATAAAACACTTTATATCCCTTGTGCCCTCATCTTTGAATTATGATGAGGACAAAGCACAGTTTATGTAGTCGCTTGTTGGTGCAGCATTGACAGGTTGTGTGTGTGTGTGTGTGTGTGTGTGTGTTAGGTAATGGAGCGAACAGAGAATCTGGGTTCAGCATTTCTTCACAAAGGACAGTCCAAGACCACCGACTCCCACGTTGGCATCTTCTCTCAGAACAGACCCGAGGTACACACACATATTACCCAGAATGCCGCATTGCGTCAAAATCGCACTCCTCCTCTGACTTTGAACTCTGAACACAGAGACAAACATGCATATTTTCAGATTCAGTGTGACTTACACTTTCCGAAGATATCATTATCTCCGATGTCCGTTAAAGACAGAAAAAAGAGACACTCCTTATAACTCCAGAACTTGCCTGAGAATCATCATGTTTTAAAGTTGTCTTCAGTATCAAAGTAATCCACTGATGGTTGTCTGTACAGTGTGCAGGGTGCTCTGCAAACAGGAACTGCTAATAGCTAATTCAGCATAGTTTTTTGGTGCCAAATTGCCAAAATGTAAACAAACAGGCTAAAAAATTGGGGCTCAAGTTGTAGCCCACAAATCACGTAAATCACTGAACCCATTGTACCATTATACTTCCTGTGTGCGTTATGGGAACTGTAGTTCCAGAACATAGACCATGATTATCCTCCAAATAGAAGTTAGACAAATAATAATAGTAGTAATAGTATTTTTTGATAGTATACTATCAATAGATTTGTTTGGAATTTCTTTTTTGGGGGGGGGGGGCTAAACAATTAATCTTTATTCATTTTTATATTGAAATCAGAATTTCAAAGAGTGCAATGTTCAAATCACAAGTGCTGCAATTTTAATTATCTATGAAAACTATCTCCAGCAAATTTACTCAGCTATAGCTAATAGCTATTTGATTTTGCCTACATGTCAAACTGCACGAACTTCATGTAGTCAAGTCATGATTATATGTGAGTATTATTGAGTCATTGACACACTGACGCTATCCTCTATCCATTCATAAACAGATATTTGCTATGTGTTGAAAACCTGTTGAAAAACAAGTGCATAACACTTTTATTTTATTTTATTTTACGTGTAGTACAACTCTGGAATTTGTGGGTAGCCCAAATTATTCTGAAAATAACATTACATGGCAAGCTTGACTAATACACGTAGCAGCTCTGCAAAAACCCGGTGCATAAAGAGAGAGGAAACACAGCAAGAAAGCCTGGGGTTTAAAGCTTTAAAGTGATTCTCAGCTATTTCATTTAACATATTAGTAAAGTATCTATAAACTCAGATTTTGTCAAAAATGACATCAGTACTGACATTAATCTGACAATAACTGCGTCATGACGCCACAGGAGTCCATATACAGTCTATTTATAGTCCTACCAGTGTTTTATCTGCTATTGTTGCTGAGTAAATGAATTCTACTATAATGCTTGCTTGTGTGTGTGTGTGTGTGT
The DNA here is from genome assembly GCA_002120245.1 of Maccullochella peelii. Lineage (NCBI taxonomy): Eukaryota > Metazoa > Chordata > Actinopteri > Centrarchiformes > Percichthyidae > Maccullochella > Maccullochella peelii. The sequence goes on from LKNJ01007304.1 coordinate 4,438, forward strand.
GTGTGTAGTGGACCATCACTGAGCTGGCATGTTTCACCTATTCTCTGGTGTCCGTCCCTCTGTACGACACACTGGGAACAGAAGCCATCGCCTACATTATAGACAAAGGTAAAGCACAGCAGCAACACAATACAAACCCCCCCGACGGCCTTACAGGCCAGAGTGTTGTTTGGTGAAGAACTACGAATTTGCTGATTGGTCTGCTTGTGTTGTGTACGTTGTTTCCGCAGCTTCCATCTCGACTATAGTGTGCGACGTGGTCGATAAAGTCAACCTGGTGCTGGACTGTGTCAAGGACGGGGAACACTCGGTGAAAACCATCGTTCTAATGGAGACCCCCAGTGCCGACCTGGTCAGCAGGGGGCACCAGGCTGGAATCCACATCCTCAGCCTGCAGGAGATGGAGGTCAGCAGGCGGCTTTTCTCCGCACCTCTCTTTCTTTTATTCCTTGTATGTTTAGTTATTTTTTTGTTTCATTCTTCTGTTTTTAGTTTGGAAATATTCTGTGCTGTTGTTTTTTTTTTTTTCTTCCTCTGTCTTTGGTTATTTTGTTCTAACCTTCCATTTTTTCTTGTTGGTTTTGTTTCTCCTTAACTTGGTCTTTGCATTGTTTATTTTTTGTTTTGTCTTGCTTTTGTGTTTCTTCCTTGTTCGCCACCTTGTTTTCTGATTACTTCCCTTTGTTTTATTGCTTTGTTGTCATTTTAATGTATTTTATTTCTTGTGTTCTTGCTTTTTTCTTGTTGTGTTGTCTTCATTCCAGCTGTCTTGATTTGTATTTAGATTTCCTTTATTGCTCAATTTTTTTATTTTGTAATTTTCTTTGTCACTTAATTCCTTCCATAATGACTTTATTAATGTGCTTTTCTTGTTGCGCAGGCTATTGGGAAGGCCAACCATCACCAACCAGTGGTGAGTAAGCTGTTAAATGACCTCTTACCAGTCAATACTTAAAACGACAATCATGCTGTGTGTTTGGTGGCGCTGTTTGACCATTGACATCCCCATCCCCTCCAGCCTCCGCGACCTGAGGACATGGCTGTCATCTGCTTCACCAGCGGAACAACAGGTGACAGACACACACACACAGTAACTTACACCCACTATAATTTCCACAAGTATCTGAAGTATCACACTCCTCGCCCCGTGATACACGCACATGTTTGCTATAGTTGAATATTTACTATTACTATTTATTTATAGACTATTTATAGGCGGTTTTGGTGAGCTTCATTTTGTTTCTGTCGAGTTTGAATGAAGTGTGGTTTACGATGAGCTACAAGGTAAAATTAGTGTTTTTGTCAGTGGAGTCTGGTGTCTTTGAGGAGAGCAATATAACAGCTGTTTCTGGTTAGGGGGAGGTGTGGCCGACACGCCCATTTGTTTTGGTCTGAGATGCTGGTGTTAGTGCGACATCTAGTCACAGTGAATATCGTATATAGACCCTTAAACGTTCTATATACGATATTCTTAAACTTAAGAACGTTAAAGATGTGTATGTTTGTACTTTCAGGAAACCCAAAGGGAGCTATGTTGACACATGGGAATATTGTGTCCAACTGCTCAGCCTTCATCAAAATGACAGAGGTGAGGCACTGACGTAATACTTGAGCTGTTAAAGTCACAGTGAAAGAACAGTTAGAGCGTCTTTAGCTTCTGCAATAGAAGGGCTTTTAGAAGGATTTAAATCAAAAGGATTTCCTTCACTTCCACCTTTCTCCTGCTGCCTCTCTTGTGTTGTTAGATCAGTGGGTGGAGGACGAGGAAGACATGACTAAATGAAACGTCAACCACATTCTTTTGGAAATATAAACAGCACTTTTGCCAACTGATATCCAAACACGCACCTCCTGCTATGAACCTGCTCTGCTAGCTGCTCTGACCCATCATGGGCAGAGTTAGCTGGTCACCCAAAATCCCTTTTGATTGGAACAAAAATAGAGTAGAGTAGAGTAGAGAGGGATTTCAATATAAACATTACATTTAACAAGAGATAACTAAACACTTAAAACAGGGACACAGGATTAGAACTTGTAAAATGTATTTTTTATTTAATTCTGCCACATTATAACCGTGTGATAACTTACAATACAGTTATTACTGTGACAGTTAATATTGCCATCATTGCTTCAACGGCTTTACTGAAGAATAAAGCAAAGGAGAAATTAAAACGGGAATGCAGAAAAGGAGCATACATTGTGGTCAGTTTCTGCTGAATTTAATCCAGGAATATAGCGAGATGCAGTGAAAGCAGAGGGTAGACAGGAAAGTAAGAATAAGAGGGAGGGAGGTTAGAGCAACTTGATGGTGATTTAACTTTATTGTTTTTTAAAAAGTCCAAAAAAGTAATGGATGATGGAGCAGAGAGAAGGAAAGGAAGAGGAGATGAGGTCTTATCATATTGGTACTCCAACCCCTCCCCTGATTCAGGATCCAGAGGTGCCGCCATATTTTAATAACAAAACTTGATCTGTATTTGTTTGAAGAGTCACGGGGGGGGCGCCGTGATGAACTCTTTCCTCTTGTCTCCAGTCTTGCGCTCGAACCACCTCAGAAGACGTCATGCTGTCTTTTCTTCCTCTCGCTCACATGTTTGAGAGGGTGGTGGAGGTACAGGCATTAACACTGACTGCGCTCCCTTCCTGTCTGTGTGTGTGTGTTTCTTTCCCTGTCTGTTTGTCTGGCTCGTGTCCATGTGTCCCTGTCCGTGTGTGTGTGCACCTGTTTTAGGTTTGCTGTCCATTGTTTCCCAGTGACGTCCATATTTCCTTCCTGCCCTTGGCTCATATGTTTGAGAAAGTAGTGCAGGTATTGTATGTTCCCTTAGCTCCCATAGCCACCCTCTGCTCTTTCATTACATGCTATGCAGTGATGGTGACCTGTTAACTTTTCTTCCTGATATTGCTGGCAGGGAGTGATGTTAGTGCATGGAGCCAGGATTGGCTATTTCCAGGGAGATATTCGTTGGCTGTCAGACGACCTGACCACACTGAAACCCACCGTGTTCCCTGTGGTACCCCGACTCCTGAACAGAATGTATGACAAGGTAGGTGGGCACAGTGACGTTAGCTCAGCGTTGAGGCGGTGCACATGCTCCTGAATCTCTGACCCTGCTCATATTAACAGTTTAAACTTAGTGTCACTTGTTCAAGATGTCACCTTACTGCCATTTTGCATGAATGCAGCATAAACATTGCTGTTATTAATAATTATTGGTGTGTGTGCCTCTGTAGATCTTTGGGCAGGCCAACACCTCTCTGAAGCGCTGGCTGCTGGGATTTGCCTACAGGAGGAAGGAGGCAGAGATGAGGAAAGGCATCGTGAGGAGAGACAGTATCTGGGATCAACTCATCTTTCGGACGGTCCAGGTAAACTGATTGACTGATTTTCTTTACTTTTATTACACAACTTTTTGGGGAAGTATTAATGTGGTGTGCTGCCCTTTACAGGCCAGCCTCGGAGGCTGCGTGCGTCTCATGATAACAGGAGCTGCTCCCATCTCTCCCACTGTCCTCACTTTCCTCAGAGCTGCAATAGGCTGTCAGGTAACACAAACGCGCTCAGTTCATCCTGTCTCTTTCTACCACCTTTAACTGGAATTCTGCACTGTAGTACATTAGGTAATATGTAGAAATGCTGCCATCTGATCTGTAATCGTGACATTTCCTTATCCACACTCCTTCTCTGTTCCCAGTCGGCTCTACATTGCATCATCATCATTGCCATCCCGTGTTTGCAGTAGCAGTAGTAGTAATTATAATAATCGTAATTTTTCTCTGTCTCAGTTCTATGAAGGCTATGGACAAACGGAGTGTACTGCTGGATGCACGATGACCGTGCCCGGAGACTGCAGTGCGGGTAACAAAGCTGTTTCACTTAACTATTTGTAATAAAGTTTTTATATTTTCTTTGTAACTTACGGCATGTAGCCTGGTTACGCAGCTTTATAAGAACTTAACTTGACCTCGTGTCAACAGGTCACGTTGGAGCTCCTCTGCCCTGCAACTCCATTAAACTGGTGGACGTGCCTGAGATGAACTACCTGGCTGTAAACGGGGAGGGAGAGGTGAAACCCAAAGACAAGCAGACATCACTGCAGAAACTCTTGTCTTTTAATATATTTATTATCCATGTATGTCATTCATTATTGTGTGTGTGTTTCCAGGTGTGTGTGAAGGGTCCTAACGTGTTCCAGGGCTATCTGAAGGACCCCGAGAAGACGGTGGAGACTATTGATGCTGATGGATGGCTTCACACTGGAGACATTGGAAAATGGCTTCCGGTAGGTTCACTCTGTTCATCTTCACACACATTTATTTCACTCAAGTTCACTACATTTAGCTAGATTCATAAAGCTCTGTATCTCTGTCAGCCTGTTTCATAAATATGTGGACAAAATGAATTCTGTGTTCACAGAATGGCACGCTGAAGATCGTGGACAGGAAGAAGCACATCTTTAAGCTGGCACAGGGGGAGTACATCGCTCCTGAAAAGATAGAGAATGTCTACTTGAGGAGTGGTGCAGTGGCACAGATCTTTGTGCACGGAGACAGTCTGCAGGTAGGTGGAGTGAATTCTGAGTGAGTGTGTGTGTGTGTCGTGGATGTGTGTGGAGTTGATCTGCCATTGAGCAAGATGCCGTCTGACCTCTGTTCCCTTCAGTGTCTCTCAGTGGGATTGGTGTATTATGAAACAAAGTTCTAACTTCACTTTATAATAATGCAGTTCAATCATTCTAAAAAACCCTGCTGTATTTAACTTGTATGTATTGTGTTTTTCTCCAGGCATGTCTGGTAGCAGTGGTGGTTCCTGACCCTGACTTCCTGCCTGGTTGGACCAAGAGGACCTTGGGACTGGAGGGCAGCTACCAGGAACTATGCGGCAGAGCGGTAATACTTTTTAATTGCAGTATACAGTGGCTTCAGGCTGCATACATAGTGTTTCCTGTGCCCACACTGTGAATCCATTTCCCATTAGGATAATAAAGTTAATCACTCAATCAAACTCAATTCATATACAGCAGTGATTCCCAACTAAGGATACATGGGTACACCAGGGGGTACTTCTGCAGATGCTAGTTGCTACATGGAAAGATTGTGGAGTAGCTCAACCCATTTAAAAAAATAGAAATTATGATCTGGTAAAAAAAAAAAAGTATACTTTTTATAATTCCATTTCACATATTTGTGTTACGGAGGAAAATAAATAAATAAATAGGACTACAAAGTGGTGTTAGGACGATCTTAATATATTTATTGTCACAGTAACTAAAGGAACTACCAGCTACCAGGACCGGATTAGCCTTTTAGCATTGTTTCGACCATGGATAACAGCGCTGGGCTACCGCACGATTGAATTTGCCACATAACGTACTACCACGTAACGTTAGCTACAGTAGCTAGCCCAGCGCTGTTATCCATGGTCAAAACAATCATAAAATAACTTTATGAGCGTCACATAACATAAGCTAATATTGTTTTTAGACATTTTAATGTGGAAATGTTACATATTACACCTTTTAAGACTGTGTCAGAAAGATGACAATTAAACTCTATGGCAATTTTTTGGGCGTTAGTTTGTTGTGTTGTAGTGGATTGCACTGTATTGTAAGGTATTCCTGTTTTTTGTCCTCTGTATGTACGTGTGTGTGTACAAAATGTCTGCACAGTGCACACACGCTACCTTAGAATACTGCTTTATTGCTATTGTAAGAATGTTTTTCTTTACTAAAAGGAACATTTCAGAACGGACTGTAAAAGTTGTCTTGAGCAAGAAACTAAGAGCTTAGCCTGATTGAGAGAGCGAGTTGGGACAAACACCCATTTAGCGTTGATTTGTCGAAAACCATAATAGCTCATGTACCAAGTGTTAACTGAAAGAGCTTGTGACATCATTATTCTGAGGTACCTCTCTTTTTTTCTGTCTGTACAGGAAGTCAAGGCAGCCATCTTGGAGGACATAGTGCGACTGGGCAAAAAAGGAGGCCTCAAGTCCTTTGAGCAGGTACAACACATGCCCATAATTCAGCTAAGTTTGAAATATGTCTTCCTGTGTACCACTAGGTAGCTCTGTAGACTTCACCTCTCTAACACAACCCGCCAACGTGTGTGTGTGTGTGTGTGTGTGTCCCCTTTAGGTGAAGGCCATCTACATCCACACCGAGCTGTTCTCAGTTGAGAACGGCCTGCTCACTCCAACACTGAAGGCCAAGAGGAACGAAATGCGACAACACTTCAGATCCAAGATGGACGAGCTGTACACTGAGGTTCAAAATGTAGAAGGAGAGCAGAACGGAGGAACAGACACAAGAGCTCTACCAAAGGTGTTTTAGAGAGGGGAGTACAAGTTAAAGCACACGTAGCGAAGCAAGTGAAGGATCATCAACCTGTTTAGCCCTCGTGGCCAGCAACACTAGAAACAACAGGAACAGGAGGTGATGTAGCTTTTAAAGGAACTTGATTCAGAGCATTTAGAACAAAATCAATGACCTATAGGATGTATGGCGCCGAATGCAAAACCCCCGAGGATCCAGAGTAGAGTTGTATGCTTAAAGTCAATGTGTCTATGAAGCTCCTATGCTATGTACAGTACACATTCTGTGATAATGTTTTGATTCTAATCATGTTGTGATATTATCTCCATTAGGGCCATTTTAAAGGGATGTATCAACGTGCAACTCTGTAGCATCAGATATCTCAGGACTTCAGTGTCAAGAACCACACACAGTACCTCCTACACACACACACACACACACACGCCTTTTTAGCTTTAAGGATAAAGAGGGAAGTCTCAGACCACTGAAACAGGTTCACTGGTGGACAGAATGGTTAGGAGCCATATTGTTTACAGCTTCACACACCACAACGTCAACATTTCAGTGTATTTGATGAGATTTTATTTATCAGATGTTTCTTGAGTTTGTTCAGTAGAAAGTTGAAATCCATGATGTATAACAGAATTGTTTCTGTTTGGTCCTTTAAATGTTTTTATGAATAAGCTTGGGTCCATTTAGGACCCTGGGAACCAGCAGAGCGAGCCATATTAAAGATAGTCTAAACAAAGCTAGCTGTACAGAGGGAATTCAGGTATTAAAGAACAATCAGGACATTGGGAAACTGTGTCAATGTTTTAATTTATTTATGATGGTAACAGGAAGGGAAGAGATTTGTTGAAGGAATCAGTTTTCTTAAATTCTTATATTTTAGTAGGGTGAAACAATACAACCTGAACGAAATCCTCTTGAATGCTTATGGTTTTAATTTTATGGAAGTACTTTTGCCTGTGGTCTTGCTATAATTGTTTTTACTGTTATTTCAGATTTGTTTTATATAAAGTTTAATTAAAAATCATTAAAAATGCTGTGTGATCTTATGTCTTTTGCTTCGTCAGTGCTGTGCGCACGGGAAAAGCATTTAGGTATGAAGTTCAGTTTTAGTGAGGCCTATAATCCCACTCTAAGGGATCTGTATATTTGATATTCATGAGACAAATGTTATCCTAATATTAAATTATTTAGTATGGGTTTTATTGTTTATATGCCTTGGACTAAGATATCAAAATAAAATAAAAAATCCCTTTCAACATCTCTTTCTCTTGCTTAGGTGCTAAAATTACAATTGTTTGTGTTTTATGTATTTTTTTTTTACTTGTTTTCTTTTTTTTACTTTGTTCGCTAAACGATCCGAACGGATACTGAACCCTTTCGCTCTCCGTAGGACCGAAAGTTAAGCAAACCCGCACGGGTTAGATAGCTTTTACAAATTTTCTGTGCAAATGTTTATGTTAAGTAAATTGTGTCCATACTATATCGCCGCAAAATTAAGTTGGAATTGTTGTCATTTTATCCACATAAACTCTCATTTTGAGCTGTAACTTTATCGTTGTAAGAAATTGTAGGCTACTGCCGTCCACCCCTGTGTGTCTGGAATGGTACAGTCCGGAACTTGAAGCATTTTGCGGGAAGCTGTTTCAGTTGCAGCTACGGAGTGTTTACAAAACAAACGTATTTAACTAAGCTACAGTTGTTCCAAATGAGGTGAGATAAATCAATTATCATTTAATTAATTTAATCCCAACACATATCTATGACACACCTCTCTCTCGTAGGTTGGTAAAGTCTGACGATATAACATTGCCCTACTTTTCTTCTGGTAAATGTAATTGTAACGTTACACATTAGAAATTAATAAAATAAGTAACGTTATAGCACCGGAGACACTTTACAAATCGGTCAACTCTTGTGCTGCTAACTAAATTGCAGCCTTTCGAAATGATTCGTTACGTTAACTTAATTCGCAACCGCCATTTAACTTTAGTACTGTAATTTGGTAGAAGATGTTTCTGAGAAAAGTGGTTAAACTAGCTGGAAAAATAAGGGCTTTGTTTAAAGTGTTGTTTGTGGTGATTTAAGCATAAGAGCTATTAACAACTCAAAAAGGTAAGTTACTCGTTAACATTTCTAGGCAATTAGCTTTGCAGTCAATACATTAATGTGCTACATTACTGAATGGAGTTTGGTTTGAGGTTAGCCACATACACTGGGGCAAAAAAGTATTTAGTCAGCCACCAATTGTGCAAGTTCTCCCACTTAAAAAGATGAGGG
>LKNJ01007305.1:0-13039 GCA_002120245.1 Maccullochella peelii
CAGGCTCCTCGCAGCTTCGTGGAATCTGTTGCAGGTTGTTTCAAAAATAGTTAAAAACTGCATAAAGTTGGTCTGAAAAGTTTCCAACATGTCTCAATTTACAGCATCAACATCCTTTTTGTGGGCTCAAGTAGTCAATAACTGTTAAATACTGTTGTTAACCTGTAATGATGGCACACACCAAAGGTCAAAGGTTGACTGTTCAGCGAGATGAGGTAAGCCTGCTGTCCAACAGAAACATATAACGTTCCCACCTCGTTGGAAAACTTGTAGCAGTTGATAATGAAATAATCACATTTCAAAAAAATAACAAAGTTCATCTAAATGGACATTTGAAAATGTTTTAATACGTAATTAATAATGATTTGACAGAAGTGACTGACATATTAAATAATAATTAATTGACACATCAGTAACAAATGTTAACACCACGTCTGGAGGGATATTCTTGTTAGCTGACATCAGCTGCTACAAACCTCCAACCGGCAGCCATGATGGATGTGCAACACTGGCTTTAACGCTGATAGCGGAGTATTTTCCCAAAAAGTAATCTTGCAGGTTTAGCAAGCTCTGTAGGCTTTCAGTCCTCAGAAAATTGAGACTTTTACCAAAAGCACACCAATAATTTAGTGGAGTTTCAGTCATGAGTCAGACTCGACCTGAGCGTCCACAGGCGTCTGCTTAGTGCTGCCGCTTTTCCAAACAGGAGGCCTGAAGGATACAGGGGCTAAAAGCATTAAATCAATAATAAAACGACTCCTTCCATTTCTCCCAACGCGTAAAAGCCATCAACCCCTAAAAAGATAAGCTCAATTAAATTAAATTAAATCAAAAAACAGTCACAATAACTTAAATGAAACTATGACTTTGACTGAAAAACATTAGAAACACAAATGGAAAAACTGTCACATCCAAGTCCTCCTCATTAAAAAAGTCTTTGTTTGTTGAATTTAGTCGGGAAATTATTTACAATGTTAATAGAAAAGGTGGCTCATAGTGACCCACGCGCCTCCAAACTGGCGGTCACAGGGGTCAACAAGCTGCTGGTTTCACGCTCACAGACGCAGTGGCTACACCGTCGTGAAGAGGCGGGCATTTTGATTCTTTAAGACACACAAGTTGGCATTTTTATTACTGTATGAACAAAACAGAGGTATTTCTTTGTTTCCAGGTAACCTCTGTGATCGAGCAGGCTGAAGGAACCCAGCAGACCCACGGCCAGACATCTTATTTACAGTCAGATCTTTAAAGTCTTTAATATCTCTGAGTGTTAGCTGTATCTGAGGATCAAAAGTGTGCGATTAGCATCCAAGTTTTATTGTTGTAAAATGAGGAAAGCTAAAAAGGAGCCTGGCAATTTCTGTTGTTCCACGTTGTTCACTGCCTTTATGTGAATATTTGGCTGTTAGTTTCTTCTGGTTTTACCAGAAAGTGTGGCCACTTAATTTCAGTTCATGGCTCCAAGTATTTAATATTTTAGATTAAACCTGAATGATTCATCTATAAGAAAACTAAACGTTAAACTCTCCGAGACACAAGTTTAAGTTTATGGTGGTTTGGTAGGTTGTGAGATCTTATTATACTTCCAGCAGAGGCCAGGTAAAATATCTCAAATACTTTAAATTCAAAACTGCACAAATACTCTCCTACTGAAAGGAAGCAGGAAGCCAGATCAGGTGAACAGTCAGTGTATTGATCTGAGCCCCGGGATCTTTGTCGTCTCTGTATAGTTCAGAATATCACAGATTTGTCCGTTATCCTCCAGGACACTGATGTGCAGATCAGTGTATTCGGCCCACTTGCCTGATTTAAAAGGAGAAACGATGGTTTAAAGGGAAGAAACAAAGTCCTCGTGGAGGTTCACATTGTCAGCAGAGGAGCGTCTTGTCCCCGGTCAGGAGAACCATCTGTCGCTGAGGGCCCGAAGCAACAGAGTGTCGTCGTCTGATTGTTCTGGGTAGTCTGCAGCATGAGGACACACACACACACAGACACACAATTAGGGCTTGGTCCCGACCAAATGAACTGAACTCCAGGTGTGAAAGCGACTTCAGACCGTCACTGAAACCAAAAAGTTGAGCGGATGAACCAACACCAGCCGTGTTTCCATAAACTTATTTTTCAGGGTTCATAGAGCTTTTTAAGAGTAACATTCAAGCACTTTTAAGGTACCAGAACCAAAACATTCCAGACTCTCGAAGCCTTTATCACGTCTAAATAGAACATATGACAACGGGATCGTTTCATTTCAAACATTAAAAGATGTTTGCTTTACATGAGTGATTGTGTCGATGATGAAACACCAGATGATGTTGAAAATCAAAGCATTTTTCAAGGAGTATATTCAAATTCAAGCATTTTCCTAACCTTGAAAACCTAACGGTTAAAATTAAGCATTTTCCAAACGTTCAAGACTTTGTACGAACCCTGATTTTATAAGTATCGCATTAGAAAAGCTGTATGGAAACGCCAAAAGTTGATAAAAGTTCCTCAGCTGCGCAAATAAGTTTTCACGCTCGCTTGAGGCGTTTTTTGTCGAAAGAGAGTTGATGCAGTAATCTTCTGACCAAGCTGATGGAAACGCATCTCATTTCTTTTTTGCGACATTTCAAAAGTTTGCTTAAAGTTCGCTCGACAGTTGAACGGGAACACGCTGCTGATACTTACAATTTGAGCCGTCGGGGTCAAATGGGTCCGATCCATCATCACTTCTGTATGATTGGTCCGAGTCTTCTGAGTCATCATCGCTGTTGTCGTCGCTGCTGTTGTCATCGTCACTGTTGCTGCCGAGAAGATCTGCAATCTGGGGGGAGCAGTTTGAAAACAGCCTTACTGAGGATCCCTTCACAGCAAAAAGCAGAAACAGCTGAGACACTACAGGAAACCTTTGGTGCTGCATATATACTAAAAGATTTTACTGTCATCTCTTTTCAGGCCTTGAGCCGCCTTAATATCCAGAGCAACCAATGAGTAAGCAGACATCCACATCACAAGCAGACACGTCCAAGATCTGATTTGCTTTTTGCTTTGTTTGTTTTACATTAGGAACACAAAAACCTGATCTTATCAAACCACTTTTCTATTGTACTCAATCCATCAAAAAACATTTAGCCATTTAAATTCTATTCATGTCTTGTAAACCAAGAGTAGTGTGCCCTTACTGTAGAGACCGAGCGTCTTACTCTGAAGAGGCGCTAGCTAACATAACACTGCATAGCTTTCTGATTTAGCCACATTCCACTACACAAGCTGCTTTAGCTTAACTTACAGCGATACAGTTTAGCCTGAAACTGACGTTTGGATATTTGACTGAGCAGAGACACGTGGACACACAGAGTCAGGATCCCACAGCGTCCCCGTTCTTCCTGCTGACGCCTCACGTCTGGATCCACTTTTGTCTTCTTAAAAGGTTCAGTTTTTGGGTTCTGCAGCTTCTAAAAACTTAGTTCTGGTTCTTGACCCTGTTGGTAGAGCGTCCCAGCACACAGCAGCTGTTAGCCATGTTTCTGTTGTTTGCTAGCAGACTGAAGTGACAAGGAGGCGCCTTCACACAGTACAAAGTCAATGGAGAGCGATTCCCCTCCTTAAATGCGCTCTGTCTCTATATATCAGATTTGTAAATTGTGTAAAATTAGAACAGGAGAATTTTAACCAACAGCTGATCTCAGTAAATTAAGATTCAACTATCCTTAAAACAGCTTTCAGTTTTGTGGAGAAAATATATGTAAACCAGGTGAAGAAAAACATTAAATGTTTAAACAGATGGAAAAACTCTCTAACCATCAGAACCTCGACTGTGGGATTAATCAGACTCTGGTTTGTGAAATCGGGTACCTCTTCCTCTGTGGGAGAGTGGGGTCGGTCCCCGTTCTCCAGGTCGAGGTTATTGGCCAGCTCCTCTATGAGCGGGTCTGTGTCCATATCGTCGTCGTCGTCGTCGTCATCCGAGTCTGAGGAATCATCGCCGTCCTGGTCTTCATCATCCTGGAGGAGCAGAACGTGCATTAAGAATAAATCATCATAATAAGACACTGCCGAGTCACCGTGATCCTGACTCGTGGATCACATCATCATGGGAGGAGTGATGAAGCTCATACACTGAGATGATTCATTTTTGGGGTGAATCGATATTATTGTATTATAATAAAAGTTGTAAACCCCAACACCAAGTTGTGCGTCTCACCTGATCGTCGTCGTCTCCCTCTTCTGCCAGTTTCTGCCGTCCCACCTCATACAGACGGCACACCGTGTCCAAGCTCACGGTGTCCTGGTTCTACAGGAGACGAATACAGACACAGAATTGCCAAGTTCAGTACACGACGCACAGCATGCGCCTTAAGGTGATGTAAAACATCCTACACTGGCCAGACTGGAGGTCCACTTTCTTGACTAATACTCTTTCCGAGTGTTTAATTAAAGGATTTAAAGTCTTGAAGTTGAGACTGGAGCCAGAGACAGTGTGGTTCACTGTTACTGCTTAGAAAGACCAGAACCATCTTTAGAAATGGTTGTTCCAATCTGTACTCCTGTTGAACAAATCACATCATCAGAACATGCCCACTGTTCGAGGCTACTTCCAAGACAACATAAACGCTGGTGAGATGGAGGCTAAAACTCAAGCAAAGTACCTCGATGACAGCCAGGTAGAAGTCTTTGGTGTCGGTACACAGGTCAAAGATGTTCCTCTTTATGTCCACTGTGGCTGGAAAGAATACAAAACCAGGTTCTGAGTGATGAACTAAAGCCAAGGTGAAATACAAATTCACTGTCCTACGAGCAGCTGGGAGAAACAAATCGGCTCAGGCTTGTGGTTAAAGAGAGAAGGCTGGTGTTTCTTTTTATCTTCTAATTATTCTGCTCAAGACCCAAAACAACAGTTCTACCACTAGGAGTCACCAAACACACATCAGGGCTTTACATTTGTTTTTCCTGTTTAAATAAAGTACAAATCCAGGTTCAGTAGGTCACGACTGAGGTGCCATGTGGGCCTCGTTTAGAGCCTGGAAAAGCCAATTCATGTGATGTCACTGCAGTTGACCAATGAGCTTTGAGTCTGAAATAAACAGGAAGAGCAGCCTACCAATGGGCTTGTAGTCAGTAGCATCAAAGGTTCTGAAGGACGAGCCGAAGGGACTCTTCATCTGCTGGTCCATAGCATCATCCTCATCATCGGCTTGCAGCATTGCTGCATATACATGAGTGAGGGACAGACCATAATATGTTACAACACTGTGCAGTGATTCAGGCCATTACAGATGCCACGCTGTCCGTAATAAGTGAGACACACATGCGGCTCTGACAGACACACACACACGATAATTTTAGATCAATGCACACAAACAGGCCGTACCTCCATACATAATGGTGGCGTTGCTGTTGAAGACCACCCTGCACTGGTCCAGAGCGGGGACCGTGTGCAGGAGGTGGAAGGTCCTCAGGTCCCACTGACACCTGCTGTCAAGGCTGACAACCACAGTCCACCACAGAACGGGATCCGCTGAGTACAGCTAACTGACTGGCCTGCACCTCTTTATGCTTGGTGACCGTTAAACTTACAACATTAAACTTACAACATTTAACTGATTAATCATCTGACGGTGCACATTTGGATTTTGTAATACTTGCAAAATGTGATTTTAAGAGATAAAAACGTGTTTTGTCTTAATTCATCATGAATTCCAAACGTCCATCTATTTGTAACAAACAATATCCTTCACGACCAGATGGCATTGTTGCCTAACACACAATAAATATCAGTTCAAACATGACCTGAAGGAAAAGTGCGGGCTGTAGCTTCATGTTTACCGTACAAACACGAGACAGGTATCGATCTTCACATCTAACTCGCATATTTATAACAAGCATATTTCCCAAAATGTCAAACTATTCCTTTAAATTTTAAGGATCCTAAAACAGTTAGGCTCATAGGCATCACAAGACAAAAAACAGACTATCCACTAACATAACAAGAATTATTTTCATCAAGTCAGGAGATGAGGAGAAAAACTCTCAGTTTCACTCTGTTTCGGTCTCATGTAGTTTTCGTATAGAGTTTAAAAGCCACCGGGATCAGAGGATACAATCTCAGTGTTGACGATGACCTCCAGGCCGTTGGGATGGAAAACCCCGCTGATGTTCATGTTGAACTTGTCAAACTTATGGATGGCCCGTGACGCCCGCACGTCCCACAGCACCCCGTCATTTAGCACCAGGTCGTCGGACGGGTTGAAGGTGGCGCAGTTCCTCTTGTAGTTGTTGGCCAGGGCGGCGTCGTTCAGGGTCATGGTCTTCTGACCCGTCTGGATGTCGTAGATCTGCAGCACACAGGGAGAAATGATATGGGAGTATGAAAAATATTTAAAAGAGAGAGGAATATAAGTGTGATCTGCCTGGATGCCTCGCATTAGACAAGAAAGGAGAGACAGGAAATTAGCACTTAAAGAGAAACAGAGAAATACAGGAAAATTGAGGTAGAGATAATAGAGTTACAGACTATGTCAACTGGTTACAAACATGGAAGAACGTGATGCTAGAGGACAGCGAACTGAAGAAACAAAAGAACGTTTCGGGTAACGTACGTGTGCCACTTGGTCCTTGGTGCCGACGACTCGGTCCTGAGAGAGTTTACTGAACTCCACGTAGTGATCGTCTACAAATGAGTTCCTGGGAGAGAAAGCAAACACTTCAAACACCACAGTCCATACACCATGAGAAACAATGGGCTCTGTGTGAAGTTACAGCTGTGTGTGTGTGTGTGTGTGTGTGTGTGTGTGTGAGAGAGTTTTACTTCAAGCTAAAGACACCATCCATACTCCAGAGAGCAGATAAGGGGACGCTCCAAGAGGCAGAGGTGAGCAGCAGTTTCCCGTCCTGAGAAACATACGATGTTTAAATATGTATTTTTTTTCATTTAAAGACACGTAACTGTACACAACCTTCATTCAGGAGAAAAAAACAGGGAGGGAAGCGTCAGCAACCTATTGTCAGATGCAGATGTCACAAAAACACTAAATTCAGACTTCATGTGTGAGGTACACATGAAACAACTCTCATGCTATTTTGTGAATTAACCATATAAAACATGTTTGCTATGACTACAGGTGAATGAGTTTTGTGTTTTTAATGTACGTACCTGCTGCTGAGTCTGTGTTTTGTTGTGTCTCTTGTGTATTTATTGTTGAGTTTTATTTATTTTAAAGGCCCATCTGGGGACGGGCATTGCACATTATTTTAGGCTATAAATGCTGTGTGGCGTTGGTTTACGCTACATACTTGTTCCTATACAAATAAACATTAACATAAAAAAAGGTGTGCTCAGGTTGTAAATCATTAAACATGGGATAACTGGCAGCAGAAACAACACTGCATCACCTTGGAAGTTGATATGGCGAACTTGTAGTGTACAGTGGCTTTTTAGAGCTTTCGTGATAAAACTACATTAGTTGATTTGCTTCCAGCCTGTCACCCAACATGACAGCAGGGGTTTTGAAAGGTGTGTGTGAACACACCCTGGAGGGTTCGAGGTGCGTGATGGCCGACGTGTGGCAGGTGTAGTTGGCCTCCTCCTCTCCAGAGAAGACGTTATAGAACTTGAGGTGACCCGAGCAGGTTCCCAGCATCAGGAAACGCTCGCGGGCTGAGAAGGCACAACAGGTGAAACCGCTCTCGTCTCCGTCGCCCTCGTGGAACACTGACATCGGACGAAACCTAAACGGAGACAAAAGAAAAAGCAAGGCGGGAGAGACACAAAGAGCAGCAGAGAGATGATAAACCGGATTACGTGTAGGCGTGCCAAGTCTTTCACTCCGCAGCTGAAGTGTCTGTTCTTTACCTGCCAAATATCAGATGTCGATCCAGACAGCCTCTGTCCACGCCTCCATATTTCGGGTACAGCACCCTGCTCCCCAGGCGGGCGGTGAAGTTGGGCGATGCCTGTCGCCTCTGCTTGGGCTCGGGGCAGCGGTGGGGGGTGAACAGGGAAAAGGGGGGGCAGGTGGTGACAGGATTGGGGCAGCGGGCGTGTTGTTCCCTCAGGTACTCGGTGATGATGCTGTCGAGGCTCGGGGGGGAAGGAAGGTGGCGCTCCAGCTGCTTCTTCATGGCTGGAGTCTGATCAGGAGAGGAAAAAGAAAAAGTTTCTCAGAGTATCAGAGGACTTGGATCATTAAAAATACAAACAAACCCTTTTTAAAATGTAATAAGCTGCTTATGTATAACCATTAAAAATGCACTTGATGCTCTAGAAAGACTTGCAGCAAATGTGAGAAGGATCTGAATAAAAGTATTAATAGTCAGAATCAATTGTTATATCCTCGACATTACAAGAACTGCAACTAATGATTTTCAGCTAATTATTTTTATTATTAGTTAATCTGTTCGTTCTTTCACTGATAAAATGTGGAAAAAATAGAACAAAATACCCAACACAAGTTCTCAGAGCCAGAGGCGACTTCGCTTCAGTCAAACATTAACGATATAAAACACAGAAAAGCAGAAAAACAAAGAAACTTAAACTATAGTGTGGCATTTTTGCCTGAGAAATGACTGTATTGTATTCTGTGTCAGTCTACTAATCGATTAACGGT
The DNA here is from genome assembly GCA_002120245.1 of Maccullochella peelii. Taxonomy (NCBI): domain Eukaryota; kingdom Metazoa; phylum Chordata; class Actinopteri; order Centrarchiformes; family Percichthyidae; genus Maccullochella; species Maccullochella peelii. Next base: position 8,586 of record LKNJ01007305.1, read on the forward strand.
TTCAGCTTTAATGAATAAATAAATAAATAATTAGACACACAAAACAAAATAAAACACTGACCTGTATGAAAGCACCGTGGTCAGACTTTTGTTTCAGCGCGCGAAGCTTTTTTCCTGAGCTGCAATGGGCCACCGGGCGCTCCCGCGTGAACAAAATCCGGCCAACCAGATGTGAACCCTGCCCATGAGATGTGGGATGAGGAGGAACAGGAGGAGGGGTGAGGGCAGAGGTGGACGAAGAGGAGCACGGAGGGTGAGGAATGGCGAGGGAACGAGAGGCAGCGGGAGTGGAGGAGGAGGAGGAGGCTGCAGCCACTGAGGACAGAGGAGAGGATCCAACGTGGCCGGCGATACGAGCGGAGATCCCGCCAGCTAACCGGCAAGTCCTGGGAATCACTGAGGAGGAGGAGGCGGGAGGGGTGGCACAGGAGGAAGAGCTCGGACAGAAGGATCCTACGGGTAAATTTGCCTCTTTAACAAGCGTGTTCGCCGTCTCATGGAGCCCTTTGGCCACCAGGTGGTTTCTGATCAGCATGAGGAGTTCCTTCTCAGAAAAGGTGATCCGGGACTGGGCGACCACATTAGCCCTCTGCAGACGAGCCAATGAGACGTCGGTACCCATGAGGAGAGGCTTGCCGGACACTCGCTCGGTCAGCTCGGCGGCATATCGGCAGAAACGGACGTGCTCGCTTCGTTTGTCCTGCAGCACTGGCTCCTTCATCAGCTGGGGAGGCACACAGAGCAAAGAAAACACCAGTATTTACAATAACAATAAAACTTTATTTATATAGCACCTTTCATACAGGGGGGCTGTGGAGCTCAAAGCACTTCACAACAGAAGTGAAGAAACAAGAGAATAAATAAAAACAGGCAAATACTGCGCAATAAAACCAAGCAGTCAAATGAACAACAAAGAAAAGAGGCAGCAAAAAGCAAGAACAGGTGTGCTAAGAACAACATGCATGTGAAATATAGAAATAAAACAAAGGACAGGCAACAACAAACAATAAAGTAGGTAAAATATAAGAATAAAATAAGTTCTCTCCTCTTGTTCTTTGGTCTCTGCTGTAATTTCCAACATGATGTTCTGCATTTAGCTTCAGACCTCGTGTTCGACTTTGAGAGATCCGATCTTGTGCTCACCTGCTGAATGTGGCTGCTGGTGAAGAGCGGCAGTTTGCTGATGATCTGTCTGATCGCGGAGCTGCGAGAGAGTCCAACCAGAGCCTTGCAGGCCAGAGAACGGATCAGGTCTGCATCCGTGATGGGCATCTTCACCGACAGCAGAGACAGAAGCACCTGGGGGGACAGATATGGGAGCGTGGGATGGTCTGTGACAGAGCGGACTGAGGAACTGCCCTTCTTACACCAAGTGTTTGACCGCAGTGGCAGCAGGTAGAGCAGCATACAGACACTTCTGGACACGCTTCTCTCTTTGCTTTGTGGACATTTTCTTGTGAACACTCACATGAATCCACTACTGTTCTGTAATTGTTAAAAATATATAATCCTCCGCTCATTCTTACCTTTATACCGTTGTTGTTCTGCACTTCTTGCCACATGTGGGCCAGCACTCTGTTGGGGAGCGTGTGCGGAGCCAGGGGCTGCTGGGGGTGGAGGGACGGCCTAAGGGGGGCGACAGCAAAAGCACCCACAGTGTTCAGGCTCTGGTCTGGAGCGCACACACAGTTTATTATCACCTGGGGAGGGACAGGGGAGAAGATGGGAGTTGGTGTGGAGTTCAGGCTGGCAGACAGTAAACAAACCCAGAAAGAATTTGAATTTGATGTTTTTTTCTCTTAAATAGTTTTATTTGATAAACTAATGGAACGAACTGATAACAGTGTCAGTGCCACATTCCTTAAAAGTCAATTTGTTTATCAGAAGGGATTTCACTGAGATTTCTTCCTGAGCACGCGGTTATTAGACCCAGTGAAACCATGAAGCCTCGTTATCGTGGACGCTGTTTACAATGTCGAGAGAAAGAAATCTTTTTTTTTTTAGTAGGAATATTTCTCTGGGAGTCTGAACAGAACTTCATGACAATCCATTCAATAGTTGTTGGGATATTTCAGTCTGGAACCAAAGTGGTGGACAGACCCACATTGCCACGTGGCTCACAAACAGCATCAGTCACTGATTAAAGCCACCTGCTTACTTGTAGTGCAGACTTCTGGATCTCAGCATCATTGACAAACACCTCGCCCTCTGCAACACCCAGAATGATGCTCATACCTGCAGCAGGCAAACAGAGACACAGTGTTGTAGCCTGGGAACCAGACGAATCTGCGAGCTCCTGTTTTATTGGCTCTGGCAGACGCGTCTGGTCCCCCTCCCACTCAGACAGATATCCAGCCGACCAATCACAACCGTTTATCTAACATCAGGCGGGTTTGATACAATGAGGAGCGCCGTTGAGCCATTTTCAACAACCAAGATGGCTGCTGCTGATGTGGAACGTTCTGATGCACATCCAGGACAAAAGATCTGAAGGCTGAAACTCCCAAACTTTTCAGTTTCAAGCAGAGCTGAATGTGAAAACTGAAGAGTTCTACTGACCCACGGTGGAAACAGGCAACCTGGTTTCATCCAGAACGTTTACAGTGTCCGCCAGCACCAACTGGACTTTAGGAACCACCATCAGCATGGCCAGGATGTCTAAGGCATAACGCACGGTGTCACTCCTGGACAGACAGACACAAAGAGAGGGAGAAAGAACGTGAAGAAAAAGGCAGTTAATGTTGTAAGTCACTTTATACTCAGACAGAAGCATTGAAGAAAGTGAACGGAGGTGTTCCTTCGCAGTTCACTGCTGCATTTGTTTGAGAATGAACATTTCTTGCACCTTTACCTGCCATAGTAAGTCCTCCAGTCACAGGCTGTAGATATGAGCTGCAGCATTAACGGGACACAGGACAGCTTGTAGAAAACCTCTACTGGTTCCCAGTGGAGCTGAGGAGGGCCACACTCGATGAGAAACTCCATCATCTCAATGACCTGCTCTCTGGTGTATGTATATGCCTGGAAACGGGGAGCCACACACACATTTACAGCGTTTATATATTAGAAGATGAACACTGTATATTCTTTAGAAGGTTTTCCTTCTTTCATTCCCTTTTAACATTTCTTTAAAAAGAGAAACAGATTTCGAATAGCTTTGGGAACGCCCTCCCCCCACACCTTTCCCTTTGAACTTCTCTCTCAAACTCGTTTTTGATTCTTGACTATTTCTGTCACTTTTCACGCGTAAAACCGAGTGCATCATCGTGGATGTCTTCCAGGAGAGACTAACAATGATCGTGTCTCGCCCCTCTCTATGACGGCAGGCTTTTGACTTCGAGCGTGGCCGGTTCAGAACTATACAAACACTTTTGAAACACGTGGTACGATCCAGTGTTCGAGCATAACCCGACCCTTACGGAAAAGCAGATATAGACAGCGGCATCTCATGAAAACTGTTTGGTTTTTAAAATGTGTATATAATCAATATTGTTACTTACAATTCTACTGCGTGGTGGAAAAAATAATTACAGGCAAAGTTTAACAACAAAGACTTCCATCAATACAAGCGAAATCCAATATATAAAGGGCACAAACATACAAACATGATGATGACGACGACATCAAATACCTTGTAAAACGGCTGCTGGGGAACAACAGTTCCTCCGTCTGACGAGTGCAGGGACTGTTTCACCTGTTCAGCCTTCACTGCCAGGTGAGCCTCAAAGTACCTGAACAAAGTCATCAATAATCAATCAATGCTCAGTGTATTTTATACACCTGCAGCAACTCTGGTGCTTCAACATGTTTGCAGCTGCAGGTTCAGTGAGCAGCTCCGGTTTAGGCAGGAAAACACGTCTGCATGTCGTAATAAAGACGACTTTATAACATCAATGTGAAGTAAATGAAAGACTAACTGACCAACTAAACGTGAAAATGAAAACGACTACAGACAGAAGTCTTATCCTCCCACGTAAACATTTAAAAGTAAATGTAATTTTGTGCTACACTTAACTGTATACAAAACTTTTAAAAAGCACGACTGTAAATAATAAGAAGGAAAACTGGAACGCCGGCCTCTTCACCTCAACTTTGTATCCAGTGACCACCTTCCATTTACTTGGCATACATTTGTTCACTTGTACCCATCTATCTACCCATCTATCTATCCATCCATCCATCCATCGCAGTACCTGCGCAGCGCCATGCAGGTATGTTTGGCGGTCTGTCGGCTGGAGAACACCTGGTCATCGCTCATTATGGACACCTCGTTCTCTGTGTTGAGGATCTCCAGAGTACTGACCTACAGGGAGAGAAAGAGACTCATCACAATGCAAAAGTTTCCAATTAAGACTTTTATGACAGGCCATTGATACAAAGCTGGAGTGCTGGACTTTTACATATAAATGAACGTCCGTTAGATTCAAGCCGCTGCCAGACGAGTTCACACAGCG
>LKNJ01007306.1:0-21193 GCA_002120245.1 Maccullochella peelii
ATACTAATAATAAGTCCAAAAACAACAATAACAGCAGCTGCTGCCGAGCAGCAGCACAGGGGCAGTGGATGGCCCGCACCACAGATCACGACTCTGCAGCTCCGCAACCCGAGATCACGACTCCGCAACTACCGATCCAGACTCCGCAGTTCCGCAACCACCGATCCAGACTCCGCAGCTCTGCAACCACAGGTCAATACTCCGCTCCGGAGGAAGAAACACTTGGAGAAAGCAAATAGAAGGAAAGCGAGAAAGAGGAGACAGAGCAACAGAAGGATAGATAGAAAGAGGAGAGAAGAGAAGCAGTTAAGTTAGTAACAAGCATTAATGTGATAAAAGTACGTACAGATGGAGAGGGGGAGGAGGAGAGAGGAGCTCAGTGTGTTGTAGGAAGTCTCCNCAGATCACGACTCCGCAGCTCCGCGACCTCAGATCACAGCTCCGCAGGTCCGCAACCTCAGATCCAGACTCCGTAGCACCGCAACCACCGATCCATACTCCGCAGCTCTGCAACCACAGGTCAAGACTCCGCAGCTCCGGAGGCAGCTCTTTAATACATTGTATTGTGTTATGTGAAAGGAAACTCAGTGAGACAGAGAGGATGTTATTGTGAATAACTATCTTTGGGCTTAGCCTGCCAAGCTAATTAGATACAATGTTAGCATTATGTTAGCAGAGATTGAACTTTCATGCTAAATGTAGTCTCAGCTGAACATAAAATGAAGCGGTGAACTAGAGATGAATATTTTAGAACATCAATGACGCTGCTTTAGTGTTATTTTTAAATGTGTGCATGTGGTATGTCAAAGTCAAGTCAAAAACATGATCCACAGCCAGGCCCTTCTTAGATAATCAGAATTCTGTTTAGCAAGAATACAGAATATTAAATATTCACATGTGGGATGTGCCTATGAAATTGATTAAAACAGGAGCCTCAAGTTGAGATAAGAACTGAGATAAACCACCAAAGATACCAGAGAGTTGAACTTTAATGGCAGATTTCCCCAGTTTGGCTTCATGTGGGTTTTGACTTGTGTGTTTGCCAGTATCATTAGACCACTGGGCTTTCCATGAGCATTCATTCTATGAACAAAATGTTTTGATCCATTTAAACTCTCTATGCACATTTTTCATGTTCAGCAGCAAATTATCTACAAATCAACCCAATTTCTGTGGCCAGTATTTTTCTTATTTGGTTTTTGCTCATAATAACATGCTCCTCCCTGTTCTTCAGTAAATATTCAGCTCAGCCGCACCATCATCATGATGTCCCTGCTGGCCCATCTTAGCCCAGGAGCACGTGTTTGGCTGCAGTGTTTTCTCAGTCTGAGCTCCACAGACCCACTTCCCTGCTGCTGCCTGCAGTCGCCCAGAAATGTAGGTTAGAGCAGGCTTTAGTCACCACATGTGCATGTATACACACACTCGGCAGAGACACTCGTGCATGCTGCACAGTGGTTCAGCTGAGGCTGGCCAATCATGCAAGCTTTAATCTGATGTGGAGGTTGCTGTGTTTTTTCCTAATGTGGTGGCAGATGAGGGCATTAGAGGTTGTATCTGCTGGACTGGGATAGTCTCCCTCATCAGGCTCAGCAGAGATGTACAGTAGATTTGGGCTGCAGTATTCTCTAATACTTGTAAAACTAGGTAGAGATGTTCTCTGTGGAGATCAAGGACAGTCATTTGCAGTTCATCTTTTGCTCACATCTGGACTTGCATCTGATCTAGAAACCTGTAAAATGAGTAACAGTTTTACACAGTGTCTGCCTCTGAGGCCAAAAACTGGTTTGTTTCACTCAAAAACAGCCAGTGGTGGAAGTGGTTAAAATGATCTGTGCATTAATATCACAGTGGTTGTTTAACCTCTTCTTTAATGAGGAGCGGGGTATCATTTTCATACACAGAATTTCTATTTTTGGCCTTTTTTACTCAACATGTGGTTTTTGACTCTTGCGTTTTTCTCAGTGGGATGTCTTGCTACTGAAGTGGTTTGGCTCACCTATATGATGATACTCATCCAGAGTTCTCTCTTGTGGTTTGGTAGTACTGTAGTTCTGCAATGCCTAACTGACTGGTTACATATTCTCCCCTGCAGTGTTACCCATTCATAAGGTCATACAGAACCACTGGCTGTGTTTCCATCCAACTGCCAGGCCGATTTGAAGCAAACCTTAGAAGTGTCACCAAAAATAATTTGTTTCCATTGAGTGTTTATAAGAATAAAAAAACCTTTTTAAGACGAAGAAAAAAAAACATTCAGCAGAAAGATTGAAAGAGTCCTCTTGAACTGATCAGTATTGTTGTGTTGTTTGGTCTCTGCTAATGCTGACCATATTTCAAGATGGACACATTTAAATGAAGAACGACAAAATGTTTGACGCAGTAACATCCAACACTTTACGCCTGTCACATAGGCACAGGTGTGTGAACTACGGCTGGCACACCCAGATATCATGAAAATGTTTGCTCAACAGCCAGGATTGTACTGTGCCCGAACAGCAGATATCGCACATAAGTCTGCTCAGAGCGCTTCGGAATCGGTGGTTATTCAAACAGGCTACACTTCACAAAATTAGAATACACATACAAGAAAAGGGACAACATCACTAACTTAACAATAAACACCAAACACTTCTTGTATGTACTAATAGAATCGTTTAAGGCCAAGCCATGCCGTCTCTCCCTGTAAACACAGGTACGTTTCAATGAGGTCTTAGCCTGCTGAATTTCTATTATTAATATAGCCCAGGCCCAATTTATGAACAAAAGTCATTTATATAGGGCCTACATATTAAGACTTTATTTTGTTGAATTATTATTTAATTTTGTTAGGCCTATTGGTTTGAACAGCTGGTTGCTGTTGTACTTCTTAAATTGTCATTAACTTATTAATATAGGCTACTACTCAAATTCAGTCATGCAGTCATATGTCACCTCCATTGTTGTTTTATTTCATTATTGTCTTTAAAGTTTGCACTGTCATTTTTGTTCCATTAAATGAATTTACGGCACAATGGCTTCAAATTGTTTCAATGCATGCCTAGATATCTTTTTAAACAGAGGTGTAGTGTGTTGATGTGGCGTTTGCTACAGCTCGCCAAAGTACATGTATACACGCACTTTAGCCGTAGCAGGTACGTGGTGAAGGTACTGTGTGTTGGCTGAATTGTTTGACACCTCATATATGAGGTGTGAAAGCTGACAACAATTTGCTAATTAAGCAGCCAATCATGTCGATCGTCGCTTACCTTGCTGTGAACTGACGCTGCAACCAATGACATTAAAGAAGAAGCATGACACTCTCATCGTCACCCCTCTTGTCAGAGAATGGGCGTGAGAAGCTACACGAGAAGCCTCGGGAGAAGCTACGTGACGTTTGAGACGTGTCGTCTGCAGTAATTGTTTTCTTTATTTTGCCAGTTATTATTCATATGTGTGGTTAGATGAACACCTCCAAACGAAGGACCTCTGATGTTGTTTTACAATAACTCGACACAAAGCCCCCACTTCTCCTACACCTGACCTTTTGTTGTTTTCCACTCCCCAACTCCAGTCCCTCACTGGTTTCCCCCTTACAGGTAACTGTTGTTCAGATTAAATACACAGCAGACAGTCCTACTGAGTGATCGCGAGGCTAGTACAAATAAGATGGCTGACATGATAGTGACACTGAATAACAGATATGTGATGAGTATCCCAACATTTTAAATATATCCTATTATCATGATTAATTGGAACTATTGAAACTATAGACTAATGAATCTCAGCTGCTTTTTAAATGTTCTGATCATTGAGGTACTGAACAGTTGAAAATACAGCCAGCATTTATCATGCAGCCTTCCAATAATTCATATGATGATTCCCTATGTTACCATATGTTATGGAGGTCATCAGGAATTGATTGTTGTTAATATGAATCCTAACAGTCTTGTTTCTCTCTCAGTCTGGGCTCAGCAGCTTTGCATGACTGCCTCGCAGACTCCAGGTACAAACTATCATCACCAGCACTCACACAGACCATCGTACATTTCAGCAAGACACAAACACTTGAAATGAGATGTGTTGTCTTAGCAGCAGCTCCCTTGCAGTTAGTGAACACATTTTAAATTATGTTTTGAAATAGAATAAAATGAAATGGAAATTAGAAATGGATTTTATCATCTTTGTTGAAGTGAACACATAAGCTTCCTGAATGTCAAAAATGCTATCAAACTATTAACAGCCAGTCTCAGTCTACTTCCATGCTTCCAATGGAATTTGCATTGGTTGGCATGCATGTTAGCTTACAACTGTTTTTGTCAACTGTAATCCAGCCTTGCAAATGTAGAATGGACATTTTATGTATTCATCATTTATCTTCACTTTATTCTGCAACTTTTAATTTAAGACGGAAATGAAACAAATATGTGTAGAGCACTTACAGTATATCCACCGTGAGCATCATGTACTTCCATCACTGGAATTGTCATCATGTTATTTTGTCATTAATAACTTCAGCTCTCATTCAGTGTCACATAGTGTCTGCCATATTTTATGCTTTCATCTGAGGGCAAACAAGGAAGCACTGCACCATCTTAAGGTCACACACTAGATTGCTTCTTTAAACCGGTGGACATAGTCACGGTGTACTCCCTGTGCCGTGACACCAGTGTATGGAGTTAAGTGAGGTGGAGAGGATTATTTTGTATTTTGATGTTTTTAGTTTAAACCGACTTTTGGTAAATCAGTATTGGCTCGTCTCTCCCTCTATCAGTAATGGAAGCATTCAGGAACACAAGGGCAAAATTAACGTAAATGCATAGCTCTGTGTGTTAGTGTAATGTGACTAGTCTCTGTTTTATTTTTTTTGCTGTAATTGGAGGAGGAGACACAGTGCCAGTGTACTCAGTGTACTGTATCTCTCTCACACACTAACTTGCAATAATTATTGTGGCTGCCCTGCATCTTGCAACAAGACCATTTCTTGTCATCAGTGTTCATAATTCAATTCAATTTTATTTACATAGCGCCATATCATATCAAAGTTATCTCAGGGCACTAGATAACTTTGTACTGGTCTGCAGTCTGTTTACAGTTTATCTAAATGAAACTGGGTGACACTGTGTGTGTTTCTATCTAGCTGTCTAGTGAATTTTGGCACTTGATGGTATTTTAATTTACGAACTAATGGTCATACAACCAGGATGGAGACCTGTATGTGGGAGAAACTGAACTGTACATCTAAAGGCACTGTTATTATGCATTTATTTCATTCTTTTACTGTTTATCTAATGTGTGCAATTCCATCTGAGGCATACATTTATGTAACATGTTCTCACCTCCCAGCCTCCTTCATATTTTCCACACACTGAATTAATGATCGGAGCATTCTGTTCTACGAATATTGGAGATGAGATGGTACATATGCATATGTATTCATCAGGCTAAACTTAAGCTTTGACAGCTTTTAATTTAACTGTTGCTCAAATGTCAGTGTGAGTTAATGATATTCTCTTCCCTTAATCGCTCTCATACTAAAGTGCACAGCAGTCTAATCCGTTTCAATTATGTTTGACCTTTCTTGTTCCTCGCCTGCATGCTCTGATCACAGCTGTGGTTGATCAGAGTGTATGGACCAACATGTTCTGCTTGGTCGCTGCCAGTAGGTGGCAGTATCTTTTAAGGAAGCCAATACTAGCTTCAGGGCCTTGTTGACCAGGCCTGAGCATCAGCAGGTCTGTACTTACAGAGTACCGACAAATGTTTGAGTTCAGAAGAATTTGAATTAGATTTTAAATGTAAATTGCGAGCAGAATGTTTAACTCGATAAGGATGAAACAAGACCTCCATATGATTCTCTCTCGCTGGCATTGAAATCTGACGATGCCATAGGTGACTGCTTCAACTAAGACTGATTGAGTTTTGCTATTATTGCTAAATAATTTTTCACTTAAATTTTGCTAAAATTTAAGTGAAAATTTAAATGTATTAGTCCTAGCCCTCAAAACATCAGATTCCAGATAACGCCATAAACCAAAGTTGACTGGTTTATATTGAATTATTTAGATGCTTTTTGCAACTCATGTCTTTGTGTGTGATTTGTGTGTGATTTGTCAGGAAGCCCAGCTGTCTGTGGGCGAGGAGAACCTGTTAGATGTCCTTGGAGCTCTGTATGAGCTGAAGTGTGACTTTTGTTGATTTACAATCGGTGACATCTGTCCAATCTGTGATTACTGACTGTGGTGGTAGTGTTGCTGTATTAAGGTTTATTTCCCCTGATCGAAATACGGTGGTCTTTATTTCCAGTCAGAGCTGTCAGACTACCAATAAATAGATAGAAGGATGGAGGGAAATACTGGGGGGGAGTGGAGGACGTGGAGGACAGGAGAGTAGAGGAGGAGACTCTCGCTGTCTCTCTCTCTCTAATTACTTTGTCTCTGGTAATGCACTCCTTAATGCACACTCAGGGCCCATCACACACACATACACACACAGAGACTGGCCATTACCATGCAATCCCATGATGCATCTGTCTCAGCATAGAACAGCAAGTAGGGCGTATTCTCATTTACCAGATGAGAGCGAATGTATGAGGCGAGTGTGTGTGTGTGTGTGTGTGTGCGTGCGCAGGCAGGGTTTATGTTTTCTGTGTCTGAATATTGCGGTGGTGGTCTAGTCCAGACCCCAGTCTGACCTGTGTGTGTGTGTGTGTGTGTGAGGACACCATGTTGAATGTTGTACCTGCTACCCACACACTAAGAGGACGCCATTCTCTTGCAGTGGACAAAAACAAGCCCCGGGAGGCTCCAGCAAGACCCACAAACACCAACAGCAGCTCACAGGTAGCAGCACCTGCAGGAGGAAACAACCAGAACCAGCAACAACCTCCACCTGACCTGGTACGTCCTCTTTTAGTTTTAAGCTTTAAGATACATCAGAAACCATCACTGACAGACATATCTGATTGATGAATGGAAGTATAAAGTGTGTTATTTTATAGGAATATTGCAAGTGGTAATCCTCATTTCTTTCAATTTTTGTCTTCATCAGTTCCTGTAGGCTACTTAACATTTCACTTGGTGGTGCCAGAGTAGCTGGCAGCTAACAAGTTGAATCAATCAATCAATGAGACACAGAGTAGCATAATGAACATTTATTTATAATAGAATGTATTGGATCATTTCTCTCTATATTTGCGTTTTATCTCCAAAATGTGGTTCAACATTTTAAAAAGTGACAACTTTACTGAGCGCTAGTGTGCTGACATCATCAAGAGTCGAATTGTATCTTATGACATTTACTTCAGTTTTTTAAGATGGAATAATTTGAGTTGGTTTTTTCACCATAGCTATTGAACTAATATATTTCCCTAAAAATCTGGTCTTTTCATTGGTGTCTTCATTGAAGACATTATGTGGTGTTTTTTATTGCTAGATACCGGACGTTGTGAATGCTAATGCACCAGTTCTCCCAGTGCCTGCCACTGATACCTTCAGCGCTGGGTCAGGCACCACTGGAGCCTCTGGTCTTGGGTTCAAAGCAAGAACAGGGTCACGATCCAGCCCCAAAACAGGGTCCCATCTACAGAATGCATTCAAGCCTGGCTCAGCCAGGGCTGTTGTGGCAGACGGGACAGTCACGACTAAACAGATCCAGAGCAAAGAGCAGGCAGAGAAGAAGAACCAGGCCATCAACCAGCTGAGGAAGCTGCTTGTCCAGGGGAATAAGAGAGTGGAGGCTCTGGCTACAGTCATCCAACATCTCTTCACTGAGGTACTTCAGTTGTTTCTGTGTATTCCCCACTGTTTGTCATCATGCCTCTTTGCCACATCGATACGAGCGCCATGGCATCGAACATAATAAGCCTGAAGCTCCGTGTGGAGCCGGGACGTGTTGTTTTGTACTATACGCCGCTGTAGGCAAAGGAAGTGTTGGACATTTATCACAAGTTGCAGGATTTTCAGCAGGATTTTCCACCATTGAATTAGACTTTCACTGTCTGAAGGGACGTGCACACGCATCTGCATTTGTAGCTCAGCCAATACGAACGCACCGTCTCTCTGAAATAACCTGTGATTGGCCAAAGTCTCCCGTCACGGGATAGATTTTCTGAAGCCTGAAAACAGAGCCAAGAGGAGGGGCAGAAGTAGAGGTTTTCTCTCAGACCACTTGAATTACAATATGCTGGACGGTTATTATGGGATTTTTGCCCAATGACGCCAAAAAAATACTGTCTACCCCACCTTTAAGGAGAAGACTACGAGATAAATTAACCCGTCATCACAAGAAAACAAGCTTTGTTATCTCGAGTTAATGAAATAATTAACTCATGATCTCGAGATAACGGCATTAAAATAAAAAATTGCAAGCACGGCCGATCTCAGCAGTGACCTGTGTCGACACCAAATGTGAGCTGGGAGGAAATTTTGGGATTTGAGTGTGGCTTTAATATATCCAGTAGAGGCTAACCTTAGTTGCTAGCTTGCTGGCTAGTTAGAAAGCTAAAGGTTTGTTTAGCTTTAATGAGGGGATTCTTCTCAAGTTTACTGTGACTGTTAGCATTAGCACTGTGTCAGTGACACAGTAACCAACATTTGAAAACAGAACTACCATATACTCCACTTACATGACAAGAAAACTGGCTTCACTTTTTTATGCTATGCTGTTATATATATGTTTATCCATTATTTATGCACAGCACAGTCAGTTCTTACTGGACCTCCATGGCAAGGTTGTTTAAGTCAGAAATCCTGTAGGTGACGTCAAAAAATGTTGTCTCTTCCTGTCAAGTGTGGCTGTACAGTAGTAGGTTCAGCCTTATTTTTGAATTCAGTTTTCTCTGGATGGACCTTGCTCTGCTGTATATAGAATATTTTGGATGCAGCGAGTATTGTGCCTCCTGTTATAATACTGTTAATAATACTGTTTCTTTGATATACAGGTTGAATTTGCCGTGCTTCACTTAGTGGGATGGGTCCCCTTCTTGTCGACCACACCACTTTAAAGGGCGATAAGGTAGATGTGTTTGTACATGTAAATATATGGTCTAGTGCAGCTTCAAGGGGGTAAATGAGGGGAAGCGATCACTTATCCGCACACCATCCTTCCCCTTTGGCAAATTAGAGCAAAGCACCCACAGCCTATAATTAAAGCATCACTCAGCAGTTGTTGGTGACATGGCAGTGCTGCTATTTAAGGTGCTGGTTGAGATGCTTGTAGAGAAGGAGTGGAGTAATGGCTGTTTTCAGTAGGAAGCATTGAGGCAGCAGGGAGAGGCTTGTTTGAGTCCACACCCAGCTGCCATTAACAACAACAACACATGATGCCACGGAAACATCCTGCTGCTCTGTGACACCGATGTGTTGATGGATTTGTGAATGTGTGTGAGTGAGAGGTTGCTCTTAATTTCAGATTGTTGTGCATAATAGCTGTGGTTTGTTTTACCTACCACATCAGCCAAGAAAAATATGATAAATATAAAAAAATTCCAATAAAAGATTTGGGTGTTTTGTTGCCTCCATAAGACTGTATACAGGGGGGTTAAACATTGCTGAAGTCAGTTATACTATAGCAGGCTGGTTCATCACAGGTTGAAGGCTGGTGACTGGTCCATTCAGGCACCAGGATATGTCAGAGTCCCGGACATGGATTTGCTGCTCAGTAAATATTTGCTGTCTGATTACTGGGACTAGTGATTTTATGTTTGCAGAGCATAATGGCACGTGAAATAAAAACGAATGCACACAAACACACATTGCTGGAACTCTTTTTGGTTCAGCCACAACAGCTATCATTCAGCTAGGCACACCTTTCATTAGACCCATTTCCTGTGTATGTGTTTTAAACCTTTGTATAAGGAGAAAGATTGTCACTTTCTTCTTCTTTCTCCTCTCTTTGCATCTGTCTGGCTGAACTGGTCATGTTTTGTTGTGGTGAAGGGGCCTGGGGAGCATATGCAGAGAAGCACTAATGCCTTTAGTTATTTTAGTTAGAGCTCATTGTACAGGCTTGTTTTTTGTAGCTTTTACTCAATCTACCAAAGTTGCTGTAAGTTGTGTAGATTTCATAACTCAACCTGTATTGCCAAACTAATGTGTACAACAAGTGTATTAGCACGTAGCTGCTTTTCACTGGAGGTATGAAACTCTGCTGCTAAAGATTAAAAACTGTACTGTTCATGTTTAGTACAGAAAATCTGATGACCTAAGTAAAACATAATTTTATATATTTTATTAAGAGCAGCTCAAATTTGGTACATAACTATAGATTTTGATAAGTGATTTAACATTCTATGAAACCACAGTATTGCAGCAAAATATAAAACATGGTCTGACGTCCAACAGCATGTCTCTCTCTGAGGGAAAGTATCTCATTAACTGTAGAATGACCTGTTATCAGCAGCAACAACCGTGTGTGTGTGTGTGTGTGTCTGTTAACTGTTACATAACTCTCAGCACCGCTGTGTTCTCGGGTTCTGATTATAATGGGTTTGTGTATTAGGATAAATACCCGATTTCTGTGGCTATTTTCCAGCAGTTTATTATGAAAGTGTGGGATTGTAACATGTAAAGATCAGCTGAGAGAGAGCTTCCAGAGGTTTACAGTGCAGGAGCCTTCCTGACTGGGTTATTAATTAGATGGACGGCATGGTGGGGAGTGATGGATAGAAGAGTGAGGGGTGGTGGAATGCAGCAGCTGCAGTTCAAGCCGTGAAGCTCTTTGATTTGTGTGTCTGAGATAATGTGTGTTTGTGTGTTTTTATCTAAAGTACCATTAGAATACCATTGCTATCTAATCTGTCCTACACACTTGAAAGGTGACTGGTGAATATAAAGTGGATACTTGTTGCAGAGCTACTTTCCCCTGGGGGTGGGCTGTGGGCGGAGGTGAGGCTGTTTGGTCTAGTGAAAGGGGTTGGGGCTTTAGTGAGTCCACTTTGTGAGTGTTTCATATGTTGGCAACCATAAAAGGCAGCAAGAGGTATAAAGGACTTCAATACCCAGAACCTCTGTAAGGGAGTCTAATTAACATTTCTGTCTTCTTTAAGTTAATTTAACAGCTTTATTTTTATTTTTTTATGGATGCCAGGTTGTTGTTTTTTTTGTTTGGTTTTGCTTTATCAACTTTCCTCTGTTACATGTAGTAGATATTGTTTTGAAAACAAACTAGACATACTGAAAGTTACATTGAAAATGAAAAATCCTCTTTACAGTGTTGGCAGGGTTTTGTTGTGTAAAGAAAAGCGAGGAGAGAGACTAAACTGCCCTGAATTTGAAAATATGTTTCGGCTTTTGTTCTTCTCTTCCATGCTATAAAACTGGAGTGCTTGATAGAAAGAACTTGTCCCTGTAACTTTCTTTAACGTCCCACAGACTGAATCCATTTGACTGATTAATGTAAGTTATTTTTAATGTAAACTTTAAATAGACTGAAAGACAAAGAAGTAGGAAGGTAGAGAAGGATATGAGTAAAGACAAGAGAGGCATGAGTTAAATGCAGATACTCCAGTTTTGTGTGAAAACGACTGATAGGGAACAAGAGAAAGGGAGATAAGAACAAAGATATGAAGAAAGGAAGGTGGTGCAGAAATAACTCACATTCCTCCATCATACAGTATCCAGGCAGGAGGAGGAGAAACAGGAGGAGGGAGGACAGGGAGCTCTGTTGTGAACAGGTAGAGAGTGGGAGGAGTGGAAGTGAGCAGTAAGTAACAGAGAGAGGGAGAGCGAGTGTCCCATTCAGTAGGAGGGCGGAGACAGAGAGAGTGTGTCTGTGTTTTTTGCAGTTTGTGTCGTCCACTGGTGATAGAGGGAGGGAATCAGTGAGAAGGAGGAAGGACTGAAGAAACGAGAGAGGAGCACATTTTTTTAAGTGTGTGTGTGTGTTCGTTCACCAAGACATGGGCTCCACGGCCAGCAAAGCCCATGCAAAGCCCAGCAAAGCTCCCCCTCATCACCACAAGAAGAAACGCAAGGTGTGTGTGTGTGTGTGTGTGTGTGTGTGTGTGTGTGTGTGTTCACTGCTGTAGATGGGTTTCTGCTTTACATTCATCTGCTCTTTTCTGTCTCTTCACTACTGTTGATCACAGCTCTGACTGAAAGACCAGCTCTCTGGAGAAGTCGGGGATTAGGAAGGAATTTACAATCGGGTCACTACAGATATCTAGCCGAATGTATTTTCCACCTTGTTTGGCACATTAATCACATTAGCTGTTGGTTTTCAGTCCAAACTGTTTAGAGGAACATAACACTGTCTCATTTGGATCATGAATGTCACGGATAAGTTATAAAATATTACACCAAGGCCACAACAGGGCCTGAACTCTCCTTATCACACTATTTTTATGACTTTTTCTCACCATTATCTTCTTTCTTACCACTCCAATCATTTTTTTCTACATTTCTACAGTTTATCTTTTCAATACTTACATTTGCTTATTGACCAACAGGCCGTCTGTGTACCTTTTTGCTCTTTTCCCACTCTTTGTTGCCTCTCTATCTGCCCTTTCACTTTACTGAGCCCTCAGACAACAGATGGACTTTATGGCTGTGTGTGTGTGTGTGTGTGTGTGTGTGTGTGTGTGTGTGTGTGTGTGTGTGTGTTTGAAAGTAAGATGGCAAGAGGACAAGCATTCCATTTTCCATTGTAAATTCCACTACTCCTGTTGTAAAGCTGCTGTTTATGTGTGTGTTCATGTGTGTGCAAGAGAGTAAATTAATTAAAATGTGGGACTATATGATCATAATGTTCTGTTTTGGAGGGCAGCAGTGCACTTTGGTATGCTCATCAAGTTGGTGTGTGTGTGTGTTGGTCTGGTGTAGGCAGATGTGCACCTGAGTGGGAAATTAATAGACAATTCTCTATATAAAGAGCTTTCCTGATGCCTCTCTGTGAGTATGAATATAAAAACATGAGACATTATGTTAACCTAATAGTGTGCTCCTGTTCCTGCAGGGTAGGGATGTGATGTTTCAGGTTTTCTTAGGATGTTATTTTCGTGATTGTATTAAGACAAGACAGGATCCGGTCACCCTACCGTCATAAGCTTGCTCTAATATTTGGGAAACCACTGGCACTTGTATCTGTATTGCATTCCTTGTCACAACCCTGCTTCTCCAACCACAACTGACCTTTACAAATGTTCCTGTAGTTAACTATGAAGCCAGTGGTTGCAATCTCTTATCTGTGGGGGGTGCCATCTAACACACTATACAGTCCTCCACATATGGTGTGTGCTGAATAGTGAATGATTTTAGGCACAACCTCAGTGTGCATATATCAATCTCTGCTCATAATTGATCTCTTCTGTGCAGCGCGAGGACGTCTTGAAGCAGAAAAAGGCGTTGTCGCTGGAACTGACCAACCTTCGAGACGAGCTGGGTAAGAGTTGCTTCAGACACACCTCCACACACCCTCATGCTATCAAGTGCTCATTCATACACCTGTGCTCTTTCTCTTGCTCTGTGTCTCTCTGGCTCTCACTCTCAATTCAATTCAATTAGCTTTATTGGCATAGACAATATTGCAAAAGCATCAGGTAATACTGAGATTATGGTACAGTTAAAGTACAATTCATAAAACCAAGAAAATTGAAGATATCATATATATACACATGTGTGTTGATGATGATTTTGGGGTGTGTGTGTCCGGTAATATTGAGATAAAAAATAAACATAAAAAACCTATTCATAAAGAAAATAGCAGAAAACGTATATACACATATGTTTAGTGTGTGTGTGTGTGTGATACGTCCAGATATTGATTTGTCATATTCAGTGATGTTTTATTATGTGTCCCTCAGGTTGTGACGTGCAGTCACATTTTGTGCAGCTCGGTCTTCTGCAGGTCCTTCTAATATAATCTGTTGCTTTTCACTGTCACTGAGATCTGTGAAGTTTGGGATTAACAAATTAAATGTCTTAAAGCATTCTTCTCTGATATGACTGTATCTGTCACATTTTAAGAGGAAGTGCATCTCTGTGTCTACCTCACCTGTTGTGCAGTGACTACAGACTCTTTCCTCTGTTGGTAGCCAGGACTTCTTGTGTCGTCCTCTCTCTGTGGCTGGACTGTGGTCACTGAATCTGGATCTGGTCAGGATCTGTCTCTGCTTTGGATCTCTGACAGTAAAGAGATGATGTAATAATTTGGTTTACTCTGATCAGTGGTTGGAAAGCGAAGCTCATCAAGGAAAGGTCAACTGTCATTCAAAACCTGGTGTTCTTTCTGTTGTAATACTGAGGTGCAGCTGCTCCTCATTCTTAGGAAATTCTCAGAGCAAGAGAAGCCTCTGCACAGGCTGTAACCCGTCAACATGTCTGTCATCTGCGCAGTGCACCTGTTTTTTTGTTTTTTTTATGTGTGTACATGAGGACTAGTAGATTATACATTAACATCGATAAGTTGTTAGGATTTCAATTTTTAGACATTAGTGTAATTACTATAAACAAGTTAAACATTCAAGAAAACTGACAGCTTGTAGCAGTCTCCACATTTCATTTGACAGCGCCTGTGCCACTGGGTTGGATTTGGAATGCAATCTGGTACATTGCTTTACAGCACAAACATAAATTGCTTTATAGCACAAAACAGTAAATGTACACTATTTGGCAGATTTAAATAGATCTTGAAGTTTAAAAGTTTTAATTTGTAAAATTTGTTTTTTTTTTGTTTTTTTACATTAAGTACATTTTAAGAGCCACTATTCTACTAATGAGTATCAACAGCAGCACACAAAGGACTCTCTTAATTCCACACAGTCATCCACAGCCCTTCAGAACCATCCCGAGTCCTTAAGTGGAACATTCAACATAATTTCAGCAGATGTGTAAGACTTCAATAACGAGAGATGATCCCTTCAAATAATGCATTATGGCACTGCTGGGGAGGTTTCAGAAAATGATTAGGAATGAGTTTCCATGTCTAGTGTACGTATGTGTGTTTGAGGTGTGTTACTCAGTAGTTCCGCAGCATTTGGCAGCCTGCCATTTTCCTGTCATTGAGACAATGCACAAGTTCAGTCTTAATGATTACAAACAACATGTTTACGAAGAAAAAAGGGAAAACAGTCAGGAGAAGTGAAGGCAGACACTTGATACATACATAATACTGTATACTGTGGTTCTTAAAGTGATGGTTAGTTTCAGGATGGTTTCCTGTCACAAACTGCTTGTAGAGAGTACACCAATTCAGTTCACAATCTTAAACAAGAACACCTTTCAAGAACACCAAGCTTTCTGTTTGGGAATCTGAACACACAAACATTTAGGTCACATTCTCTGACATTCACTGGAAATAACAATACACTTTGTGTCCTAAATACTAACTGTTACTGGTGTGTATGTTCTCAGATAGCTGCGAGTGTGTATCATGTCAATAGCAGCTCTGCCAGTTTGGCGGATACAGCAGGATTATACAAGATCACACACACCTACTGTACACATTCACATGTTCACATGCACTGTATTTACATAGGAACATGAAGGCATGCATTTATGCATCCATTATCTATACCGCTTATCCTCAGAGGGTCACAGGGGGGCTGGAGCCTATCCCAGCTGACATTGGGCGAGAGGCGGGGTATACCCTGGACTGGTGCACACAAACATGCACATAGAAATATGCTCTAGCTCTCTCTCTCAATTTCAATTCAATATGTTTTAGTTGCATGAATGTGACAGGACAATATTACCAAAGCGTCAAGTAATTATCTAATAATCTCTCTCGCACGCATGCACACATCAGTATATTAAAATTATTCATGTCTGTAATTTAAGTGTATTCAAGTACACACACACGCACACACACACACACACACACACACACACAAACACACACACTTGCTCTGAATGCCATCTTAAATTTGGCATTACCACCCACAGCTTCTTCCTGTTCCCCATCGCTTTCCTCTCTTTCCACTTTCCCTCTGTCCATCATTCTGTGCAGCAGTGACTATAATCTTTTCTTTTACTGCGTGTTTGACCTTTGGCCCATCTCTTTACACACAGAGCTGAGGAATGTCAGCAATGTACAGACCTCTGCTGTCACTACACACACACAGAGATGTCTGTTAAGTTTTACAGTGTAGAGTTACTTTAACATAACTGCTGCAACTATTAGGATCAGGTCAGGTCAGAACAGCATTCCTGCTTCCTCTGCTACCACACAGGTCTCGCTTATCCTGAAATGACAAATAGTTTATTTGGTAATGAAGTATAGTCCTACAATCATAAAAAATGCAGAAGCACTATGTGAGAGACGTTTCTACTCAGGAAGAGTCAAAGACTTCAGGTAACCAGGTTGAAGTCTCTTCTAATATGATTGATTTTTATATATATGTAGGAACTATTTGTTCCTGAGGCACTTTAAACCTAAATCTGTTCACTAGCTATGTGCAGAATTCACATTTGGCTTAGTGTGTGACACTTATCCTATCAATAGAAGGAAAAATGTTTTAGATTAATTAAACCAGAAGCTTTGTGTCTACAGCCAACAGAATAGTTATGAACACTCTGTCCTGAAGCTGTTTGGCTTTCTTCTAAACAAGTCGGGTGTACATCCGTGAACACAATTTGTTTTCCTTGTTTCAGTGACTTTTCCTGCATTCGCTCTGTCTCATGTTTTCATTTTGTCAGAATGAGAAGCAGTACGGCTCTCTTTCCCCCTCACAGGCTGAAAATGACAGGCAAACGTTTTCATACTGGGGAGAAGAAGAGGGGGGCTCTCCTGAAATGATGTCATTATTTTACACCGCCACCTGCCAAACACCTGCCGTATATGACAAAGAACAAGCTTGTGTCTAAGCTGCTGTCAGCTGTTGTTGGCTTTTTGTCTCAATCACCACAGTGACAGGCGCTTACACTTGCAGTATACAGCTCCATTCAGAGAGAAACAGCAACTGCCCCAGCTACAGCCGGTCGTTTCCACACAGTTATATAAGTTAGAATATTTTTATTACAGGCACAGTCAGTGTGTGTGTGTGTGTGTGTGTGTGTGTGTGTGTGTGTGTGTGTGTGTGTGTACAGGGTGGTTTCTGATCAAATTTATCTTTCAAGTGATGGCATCCCTACGTCCCTAGCGGATGATGGGTTCTGCTGCTCCAATACATAACACACTGAGTGATAGATCACTGTTTAAAATTCTATGAACTGTGTGAGTGCCAAGGAAATTACAGTCATGAAACAGTATGAGGCAGAGATCTTTGGTAATCCAGGTGCTCTATTCTTTATCTGGATTTTTTCCCAAATATTTCCAATTAGAAACTGACATAAATCAAAATGGCGTGTGATGATAGGTAGAGATGGAGGGAAGCCTGCATGTGCTTGTGAGAGTTTAAATTAGTCATGACAGGAATGAGTCCTGCTGCATACTTCCGAGCTGACTTGCAGATGTTTCAGGGTTGGACCTCATGTCTGCCGTGAGAGTAGTTAAACTGGAATGTGGTTGTCAGGGAATGCTGAGGAACACACGCACACACACACACACACACACACACACACACACACAGAAAATCTGTAAATGGTCAAAATAGTAGCTCAATGATGGCTAACTGACGCCACATCTGGCCTCCACTCCCCTCACATCTGCCCTCAAAAGGATTTCTAACTTATGTTGTGTAATAAACAGCTGATTCCCAACCTGTTTTGCAATGATTCCAACCAGCAGGTTGAACCCTGACCCATTTGGACTAGTTGGATAAAATTGCTCTAGATTGCTGGACCTCACTTGTATGTATTTGCTTTTTGCAGCCCTGTGCTCTAATATAATTTCAATCAGGAAAGACTTCAGTAGGAGTGAACAAATATTTATTAACATGTGCATAATAAAAATGAGAAATGTGAAGAGTCTTTGGCGATTGGATCGTGCTGTAAAGAATTTCACAAAACTTTAAATTGTAGATTATGCTCTTCATGTATCCGACTTTCTTGATTTAAATAATGGCTTACAATAAATTTCTTTTAAAAACATTGATTCCCAAACAGGAGTCCAGGTACTTTTGAAAGTCCTTGGAGGGTTCAAGTGCAAGCTAACATTTCCTCCTGCTCTTCTCTTCTCCTCTCAGTCACGTCATCGCAGTGCTGCAAGCATCTGCAGAAGGAGAAGGAGGAGGTGCGCGTCAGCTTGGAGGAGACCTTGAAGAGGCTGGAGGAGCAGCACAAGGAGGAGCTGGTGCAGCTGGAGGACAGGTTATATATTTAAATATCCCATGTTACCACATGGTTGTTTGGAAATGAAAGTCTGCACTGATTCTGCTGTTCTCTGGATGTAATTTGTGTATGTTCCTCTGTGTATGTCAGATTGAGGAGTTTTTACCAAACAGAGTGGGACAAAGTCCACCAGACGTACCAGGAGGAGGCTGACAAATGCCGCATGTTGATGGAACAGCAGGTCAGAGAATATACACACACACACAAACACACGCAATCAATCAAACTTCTTTACAGTCACTCCTGTTGTGCTGACTGTAAACAAAATGTCTCGACTGGTTTTTTGAGTTAAACACCGTGGTGTCACCTTTAGAGACATCATCCCACCCTCCTCAAATTCAACTCAGATTGGTTCACAGGATCTTGGTGTGACTCACAAAGCTCTGGTTTAGTCCTCCCCTGATCTCTGAACCTGTATGGGATTTCACTGTCTCACACACACACACACACACACACACACACACACACACACACACACACACACACATTGGATTTCAGCACACACCATGCAGCTGCTCATAAAATAATCCCTGCCAGAGATTTATGACCGTCGCCATGGTTACATCTCTTGATTGCAGTCAAACATACAGCAGAATGAACATGAATATGAGGCTCAAGTTACTTTATAGTCAGCAGTTACATGCGTACATAACTTGATCAGAGATGAGCCTTTAAAAATATTTTCCACACTTCTCATCCACGTAATAAACATGTTCTAATGTTGTGTTTTATGTTCTAATGTTGTGTTTACTGGAAACCCTAGTTTACACTTTTAATATGTTATTTTTCTATGCCGTATCTTCGTGTTTGCTGCAGCAACACCTCCCTCTACACATTTGAACAGTCTGCATTTGAGTAGTCACCGAAGAATGAACACTTATAATCTAATCTAATATGTAATATCCAGATACTGATAAGGACAGTACCAGAAGCTCAAACTAACTACCAGTAAAAGCAAGGGATAAGATCAATATTTGGTGCTTTCTTGGTTTTACTTGGCTTTAGTAAAGTCATTTGTTCGCTGCCCTGATTTGCATCCGCATCCTTCAGGTGGAGGAGCTGAGGAGACGACAGGAAGCAGAGAGGAAGAAACAGGAAGTGAGTCACAACCAGAAGATGGAGTCTCTCAAACTGCAGTATGAGACCTCCATACAAGGTGTGTGCAGGACAAATACACACTTTTCACAGCTCAGCATTTTATAGTTAAAATAATATATTACTGGCTCAACACTGTCATTCACAAAACTTTACATACTGAACTATCTAAAGTGATTCATAGTTTAACTGTTCAAGCATTAATTGCTTTCATATATTGAATACATATTTTCAAGATTAGTCATTGGTCTATGTCATTTTGTGTATGTGTTTGTGCATTTCAGAACTGAAGAGGATCCAGCAGACAGACCTGGAAAACCTGGAGAAAACACTGAAGGAGACTGAAACCTCTCTGTTTGTAAGAGACGTTCATATATTAATATTTAAATATTGAAGCTTTATGAAACAAACTCCACACTCACACACTTGCTGTGTTGTACAGTTAAAGTATAGTAAAAATGGCCTGTGTATGCACTGAATGTAGGTAGCTGATAAGAGCAAACAATCTTTTTTATCTGTAGTGACTTACAGTGCAGGGTGGTTAGAGGTTTAGTATCTCACTCACTAAACAACTGCTGCAGCAATCAAACCAGAGACAGTACTTGGTTTCAAGGAAAAAATTAAAAAAGGCCCAAATTCTTCTGGAGGGGTGTTCATGATTTATCGTGGAAAAATTCTTATCTTATAATTTAGTGTCTGTGTGCTGCCTGCCAAATTCCTTGCAATTTAACATTACATACAACACATCAGTTGTAATGTCGTAAGCAAAGAATCCACACAAAAACAAAGCTATGATAAGGCAGATTTCTGCAGGAAAATTGATTCCAAAAGTTGACATGTCTAGTATTTCAAGCAAAAAATATATTTATGATTTGTTTTGCTCCTTCTTCATGTTGGCAGTAAAGTTTTAATCGTGCAGTGTGTTTGCTCTGATGAATCCCTCTCAGGTCCACAGTGAAGAAGCAGCAGTTTACCTGCTACTGTTTTTGACTCTGAAGTGTGTGTCTAACTTTGTAAGAACCAAAGCTCAATGTTCACCCAACAATGACCTCTGTCTCTGTCCTCCCCTGTCTGCATGTCTGTCCCTCTGACCAGGAGAAAGTATGTGAGCTGTCAGCAGAGAAGGAGTCTCTGAATGAGAAGCTGAAAGCAGAGGAGGAGAGGAGGAAGTGCATGCTCAGTGACAAGAATTTGGTAAAGATTGTTACATCTATAATAACAGCTTTCTGTCATTGTGACTCTCGGCTCAGACAGAACACAAAGATTTTGAGATTGTGTGAATGCAGGTAAAGTTAATAAAGGAATATTAACCAAGTGGAATAGATGCAATGTTGTTCGTGGCACAAACAAAGACAGCCAGACAAAGAAACAGGACGCTGTTCTTTTAAATTCCTCCCTTCAGCAAAGTTTCTATAGCTCCAACGAGAAAAACAGAAAACTGTCAATAAAACAAGTCATTATAGAGGGGGAAGCAGAGAGCAATCGTCATCACGGAGGTGAAGCACAGTGTTGGTCTGAAGCTGTTTCTCTGCTGAACACAACTTCCCTCTGCTGTTTTCAAAGAGTCGCACACTCTATTCTGAGCCCCCATGAACTGCCACCTCCCTAACCGCTAGTGTTCCTTAGCTCACAAGGGGAGCCACTTTGCCCACAGAGCATTAAAGTGTCACATCTGTTCTAAACGTGCTACATATTTCTTTGTTTGTGCAGAAGGATTCCCACACAGTGTACCTGGAGCAGGAGCTGGAGAGCCTGAAGGTGGTGCTGGAGATCAAGAACAACCAGCTGCACCAGAAGGATAAGAAGCTCATAGAGATGGACAAACTGGTGGGCATCAATCTATCACATATTATTCAATTCAATTCAATTCAGTTTTATTTATATAGCGCCATATCGTAACAAAGTTATCTCAG